>PVJA010001922.1:0-87771 GCA_004027025.1 Myocastor coypus
GGGATTTGACCCTGGAAGATACAAAAAAAAAATGAATGTTTTGTTATACAGGTCTTGCTTCGACTTGCCCTTGACCACCCAGCAAGAAAAAAAAAAAAATCCTTAATTACAATACATGGAACGCAGAGCTAGATTGGTGAGATTAGCTTTAGGAGGCTTAGATTCAATAGCCTCTAACGTCACAAGCTTCACTGGTGACACAATACAATTGCAAAACCTTTGATTGTATATGTATCTGCTTCCTCTTAGTCCAAAGAGAAGTATATTCTTTCCTGTTTTTTTTTCTTTCTTTCTTTCTTTTTCTATGCAACATTAATAGGGAAGTGGGTCATGCCCACACACTGCACTCTATAGAATGATTGTGAGGACAATATGCAATATGTCAAGTTTCAAAGAACAAAAGAGGGAAAAGAAAGAAAAAAAAAAGTAATGTGGATTTAGAAAGGTTAATGTTTAGTTGTTTGATCAATCTTATATACCTATATGTATTAATCTAAACTGATCCAATGATGAAAATATGTAATATAACCATTGTTAAATTTAAACAATAAAAGAATTGAAAAAAAAAAGTTTTTGCACAGCTAGAGCAAACTGGTGGGATTATTTCCATGGAGACTGCATTACAGGAAGACCAGAGTATTAATTACTTACTGGTGTCTAATAAGCTCTCCCGCCCCTTTACAAATGGGAAACACACTGGGGCTCTGCTTTTGCAGAATAAAGAACTCATGTACTTGCATACCTTCCCCAGTTGCCAGGGCAACCGTGATGTAAGGTTTGGCAGACTGTCACTGGAACAAGGTTATGGCCTAGGCATGGGAATTTATGTCAACACATGGTTTGTCTCTACTTTCTTTAATTAGTTCTGTTATTCCCATCTCTTGCTCATGTTTGTGAAGTTTTAACAAGGCTGAGGAAGGATTGGGGCAATTTAGGCAGGATCACATACTGTTGACTCTGTCCAAGTGTCCCCTTATCTCTAATGGTGAATTTGGAGGCTAAAGTTTCTTTTTTTATCCAATAAATCATAACTTTTTAGTGATAGAAACAGTACAAGTTTTAAACCAAGCTGCAGTGACCTTTTAAAAACACTAACGAAGTCCTCCTTTCTGATGATTATGTTGTTAATTTCATAATAGCATACTGCTCTGCCCTCAGTGCATTTGCTTGTGACAGAACCAACTCTATGTCCTTAACTTCCATGCCTGTTTCATCATCCTCTTCCTCTTCACTCTCCTCTTCTACAGTTGGAGTCTGTGTATTTTCCTAAATGTTTTAGACAGCTTCACTTTGAACTTTGAATTTCTCAGCAACTGCTAGCTGTGCTTGCTGAGATAAATCTTCAATCTTGGCTTCCCCCCAAAACTATGTATGTATTTGAAGCTGGGCTCTTATAGACATCTGGTTTTGTGATAGCAAAGGGGCTATTCTTAGACCTCTAGGTAGTGACTATTAACTCCTGTAACCTGCTGAAGACTCAGTTTGGACATAGCCTTCCATGCCTTCTTTTTACTCCAAATCTGTTCTGCTTTACTGACTGGTTCTTCATTGATTTCAGCTGCTGCCGCCAGCTGGCCTTGCTGTGTGATTGCTTGTGTGGAACCTTGCTCTTCCAGCTCTGGTACTGATTCACCACTGTCAGATTCTGTTCCAGACCCTGTCTCAGCCTAGGGCTGTGGCAACTCCTGCTCTGTGTCAGGGATGGCTTCTGTGGCTTCACCAGGCATTTTGTGTAGAGGATGCACAACCAAGATGGCAGCAGAAAGGGAATGAGGAGAGCATGACCCCTAAAGCCTCTGGCCTAGGGTAAAATTAACCCCTCCTGGGGCACCATCCTCTGCAAGAGAAACCACCAAGTGAAGAGGTAACCTACAGTATAAAGAAAATCTTTGTTAGCTGTACTTCAGCCAAAGAACTAATATTGAGAGTAGTAGCCACTGTGGAAGTCAGTGTGGAGTTTGCTCGAAAAACTAGGACTAGAAAACAAAAACAAAAACAAAGAAGAAAAAAAAGAAAGAAAAACTAGGACTAGAGGTTACATCTGACCCACCTAGTCCCCCATTTATATCTTCCTAAAACGAAAGCATCATACAATAAGGATATATGCTCACCCATGTTTATAGTGGCACAGTTTATACTAGCTAAAGCCTGGAAGCAGTCCAAATACCCATCAAGATGTGATTCTTTTAATGGAGCATTACTCTACCATAAAGAAAGATAAGCTTGAGACATTTTGAGATAAATGGATGCACCTTGAGACCATTCTCTAAAGTGAAATAAATTAGGCATACATGTTTAAATACTGCGTTGTTTCTGATCTGAGATACCAAAAGTGTAAATAAGGACCCAAATGCATAATTGTTATTGCAAAGTAGGACAAAAATGTTCAGCTGGGGAAGGGAACAAGAGAGGATAGAGGAGAAATGGAAAGAAGAGAAAGTAAAGAAAATGAGAAACGAAGGAAAACATGGAAACAAAACTTCTATAAAAAAGAGAGGGGAGGAGCATTTGAAAGGAGGGCAGGGGAATGGGGAAAAAACAAGTTGTATCATGCCCAAGTACAAATTCTCTATGATGGAAGTGTTCATTATGTATATCTAAACTGTACTAATAAAATCTGATTGGTAAAAAGAAAATATTGGTAGGGTGAACACAAAATAATTATAATATAAAGACTATGATGATCTAGATATGTTAACTACACAGGCATCAGATTTGCTTATTTTGAAATTTATAAGATTAGTGAAATATTGAAAAGGGAATACATTTTAATGTATTTCAATACTTGACATATATATATATATGTTCATATATATAGACATACATATATAGACATATGTCTACTAATATAAATATATATATATATATATATATATATATATATATATATATATATTCCCTGTTAGTCATTAAGTTCCTTGAAGATAGGTATCATGTCTCTCTCTCTCTTTTTTTTTTCTTTTTTTTTGTCTTTTTGAAACAGGGTCTCCCTATGCAGTTCAGGCTGGCCTTGAGCTCACTTTGGTAGCCCAGGCTGGTCTCAGACTAGCACTGATCCTCCTGCCTCAGCCTCCCTAGTATTGGGATTACAGGTGTGCACCACCACGCCCGGCTTCTCTTTTTTTTTGAGGCAAGGTCTCACTATACAGTTCAGGGTGGCCTTAAGTTCACTTTTGTAGCCCAGGCTGGTCTTGAACTCCCACTGATCATCCTGCCTTAGCCTCCCAGGCGCTGGGACTATAGGCATGTGCCACCACGCCCAGCTAACAAAAGTATTTTAAATGGCCACAAATTCTTTCTGCTCCCACCAATAAGGTGCTGGGATTACAGGCATGCACCACCATGGCTCAGCAATATCATGTCTTTGAATCTCTTTAAAAAAGAAAAAAAATCCAGTGCCTTGTGTATAAATATCCATGCAGCTAGGTGTGGCTGCATATATATCTGTAATCCCAGCCCTCTAGAGGCTGAGGGAGAAGGATTTCTGTGGGTATGTGAGGCCAGCTTGGGTTACATAGTGAATTCAAGGCCATTCTGAAAGTCATAGTGAATCCCTGTCACACAAAAATCTAAAATAAATAAATACCCATGGAATAAAGGAAGTAATACACATCTTTGTTCCTTGAGAGTATAATCAAATAGGACTTGGGTTGTAGCTCAAGGAGAGAGGCTTTACCTAACATGGCCAAGGTCATGGGTTCAATCCCAGCAATGAAAGAAAAAAAAAAAAAAAGAGATGATTAAACATGCTTTCACAACAGCATCAAGATCAAACTCTACACAGGCACTGGGCATACAAGTTGATAACAACTTTTAGGAGACTTTGTATTTTGAAAATTAGTTAAACTTCATCAGTTCAGTGCCTTTATGCTTTTTTCTTTTTTTTTTTTTTTTTCTAGACAGGGTCTTGATGTGTAGCCCAGTCTGGCCTCAAATGCATGGCAAGTCTCCTCCTATCTCTGCCTCCCGAGGGGTGGCATTACAAACATGGCTCATTTCCAGCCTCTTGCCTTAGGCTAAATGTTCCAAGAATAACGGCTCATGTAAATGCAGAGGATACATGGCTTGTTACTATAGCAAGTTCTCTATCCCAAAGCAGATTTGTCCTTCATCTAAAGGTTCATTTCGCTTCGTTCTATTTTTCTGAAGTCACTGACAATCCATACTTTCTATTGTCCACATAGTCCTTAACTCGCAAATATTTATTGAGTGCCTACCATAGGCCTAGCACTGTTCTTGATGTTGCAAATCCTGCAGTGAAGAAAGAAGATCACTGCACTGAGGCACAAGGACCTGATTCCAGTCCCCCTACCCCAAAACAGAAATATTTGTGGTAAATTTCTTCTGGGACAGATACAGACAATAATCAAGATAATAGCCAGGCGTGGTGGCTCACGCCTGTAATCCCAGCACTTGGGAGGCTGCGGCAGGAGGATCATTGTGAGTTCGAGACCAGCCTGGGCTACAAAAGTGAGCTCAAAGCCAGCCTGAACTGCACAGTGAGACCCTGTCTCAAAAAAAAAAGATACATCAGCAAGATCCAGGTGTAGTGTCACAGGGCTGAGGCAGGGGGACTCACAAATTCCAAAAGGCCTGGGCAACTGAAATGATTCAGTAAGCATAAGGTTCGATTTGGACACAAATCTCCCAGTACCAAACTTGTCTGCCAGCAGAGGCATTGATTTCAGCTCAGCACTGGGATGGCCTTGGCAAACACAGGATGTCTTAGAAGAGATAAGATGAACCTCAGACTCCTGCACGGACATCTTACCTGGACATCTGAAGACTCCTAAGCATCCACACTGGGCACCCCAAGGACTTTGCCCCCTGCTGCACAGAAGATCCAGGAAACTTGACCACTGATGTTTACTAAAATCTTCCCACTTTTCTGTCATTTGCCTTATTCCAAACACTATAAAAAGAAAAGACCTGGGCTGGCCAGACAGCTCAAGGAACTAAAGTGCCTGCTTAAGTGAAGTGCAGTGCCTGGGGTTCGATTGGCAGCATTCCATTCCAGCCCACCCTGGGATGCACTAAGATGATAACTGGGCATGAGCCTGTAATCCCAGCACATGGGAGGCTAAAAACAGAGGATCACTGCGAGTCTGATCTATGTAGTGAGACCCTGTAGACCCTGTACTGAGTACATAAAAATAAAAAGCCCACTTTCCTTTGCTCCCTACAGACAGCCTCTTCACCCTCCATTTGGCTGTACCCTGGCACACCCTGGCACAATAATCCCATACCGTGTTGTCTTTACACAAGCCTGGTACTCTCAGCTGGTTTCTGCCTCCTGCCATTCCTTACAATGAGACCTTCTTTCAAAATAAATTTTTAAAAATGTATTAGGCCAGGGATGTAACTCAATGTGATAGCTTGCACTCAAAGTCTCTAGCACCTCAGCAAACAAATAAGTAAACATTAAAAATCAAATTGGGGGGCCAATGAGATGGCTCAGTGGACTAAGTGCCTACTTAGGCAAGCACAGGGACCCAAATACCATCCCTGGTACCATATGCCATGCCAGCCTGCCCCTGGGTGCACCAAGCCAGCCACTGAGTTTGGGTGTGGTGGCATATATCTGTAATCCCAGTGTTGGGTTGGGGAGGGTGAAAGCAGGAGGATCACTGTGAGTCCAAGCTTTGTAGTGAGACCCTATACCAAATACAAAAAAAATTTTTTAATCATATCATAAACTAGATAATGTGAAGTAAGTGCTAACAAAATAATAAAGCACAGAAAGGGCCTGTGAAATAGGAGAAAAGAATTAAATTTTAGGATCAGGGGAAGTAGCTCAGTGGCATGCCTGACAAGGCTGAGGTGCTAAGTTTAATTCCCAGCACAGAGAGAGAGAGAGAGAGAGAGAGAGAGAGAGAGAGAGAGAGAGAGAGAGAGAGAAATTTTAAACAGAATGGCCATTCTACTTTTTATTTATTTATTTATTTATTTATTTATTTATTTATTGTCTTTTTGAGACAGGGTCTCGCTGTATAGTTCAGGCTGGCCTTGAGCTCAGTTTTGTAGCCCAGGCTGGTCTCAAACTCTCACCAATCCTCCTGCCTTAGCCTCCTGAGTGCTGGGATTACAGGCGTGTGCCACCACGCCCAGCTGGCCACTCTACTTTTAAATGGAGGGGTTTTAAATAGAGTGAGTGATGTTTGCGTTAAGTCCTGAAGGAAGTAAGAAGATACTCCCGTGGCTATCTGGAAAACAGCCTCCCAAGCAGGGAGAATCCCAAATGCAAAGGCCTTGAGGTGAAACAGTGCCTGTCATATTTGAGAGACGTCTAGGAGGCCAGTGTGTCCCTGCTGGTTGGAGCACTGGACTTGTGACCCAACTGGAGGCCAGGTCATAAAGGACTTGGAGTCATTTCAAGAGCAGGACTGATACTAATCTGAGGGTTTTAAGAGAATCCCTTGCCACTGGGTCTGGAGGGTGGAAACAGAGGCTAAAGAAGGGAATAGGGAGGTCATTTAGGATGCCCTCCCCCATAGTCCAGCCAAGAGGAGGGAGTGGTTTGAGCCAAAGCAGTAGCCCTCAACTGGGCACTGGATCTACTGTGACATAGTACTCACAGCTGTTTGACAATGGAATGTGAGATTATCTGCTATTTGTGATAGTTAAATTTCCCCTGTTCTCAGCTGGGCGTGGTGAGGCATGCTTATGCTCCCCAAACTCAGGAGGCTGAAGCAGGAAGAACACCACAATTACTCGGCCAATGTGAACTACATTGGGAAGCCCTGTCTCATTTTTTTCACTACTTTTTAAGTGATGAAAAATAAACAATTGCTTGCAAGTTCAATGTCTTTCAATGTATCACATTCCAGGCATTGAACTTTCTTTAGTTCCAGAGGTTGAAAACACACTCCAAGGCAAAGAGAAAAAAGTAGCCTTCTGAAGAGACAGTGGCAGCACTACCTTTGGAGCTCCTCATTACCCTAGGAGTCCTCAAGACCTGGTTCACAACCTTGCACATATTGACCTTAAAATGTGTTTATGGTGGGGTATACGCTTTATATTTCCTACACTCATTGTAAAAGATTGTTTTCACTTTCCTTGAAGTGAAAATGAATGCAGTAGGCATCCATTGTTTTATTTTCCATGTTTTTTTTCTGTAGTAACTGCAATCTGAAAATATGAAACAAAATTTGTGCAATGTACAGTTGGTAAATTTTGAATTGCATGGCCTCTGTGCAGCAGGATGAAATCTTGAGGTATCACACTGTGTCCTGTCCTAAACATGAAACAACCCTTTGTAGGACATATCCAGACTATATGTAATCGCTGCTCAGGTTATCTGATGGAAGGTCTTGATATCACTGCGCTATGGTGAGGTTGCCCTTATTTGAGTCATGAATGGCCCCAAAGGGCAAGGGTAGTGATGTTGACAACATTATAAGGGTTAAGTCTTGCATTCCTAGCTTTTGCTTCTAATCTCCAACTGGGCTTAATTTTAATTTGTAAATTAAGCATTATCATATCCACGCATGTGTGAGGAAAAAAACAGTACTATAGCTCAGATAGCCCCCATGGCTAAGAAAGGTACGGTAATAACGTTAAAATTAACATTCAGGCCCTTTCAACTGCACAATTTCAAATGAACATCTATATTTAATTTTATTTATATTTTGCGGAACCTGGGGGGATCGAACTCAGGACCTTACACTTGCCAGGCAGGCACTTGCGCCCCTGAGCTATTTCCCCGGCCCCGAACAAACAGTGCGCCGGCATGCTGCCCACTAGTATATGATTTTTACATTAGAGAACGTATTATAGCTCAATCTCAAATTGTAACTTTCGGGCAGCATGAAAGTTAACTGAACGGCACAGGAAACTGGGCTTGCAATGCACAGCTCGGGCTGCGTATCACAATATCCATATCTTAAGCAACCATGCCGAAAGCAAGACCCTCAAAACGGTAGCGAACGTCTTTTGAGCATAGTTCCTCAAAACGCGGGCTCCACGCTGGCCCACACCGAGGCGCAGCCCACGCCGTGCAGCTATGCACGCCGGGAATTGTAGTTCCCGTCTCCTCCTGAGAGCCGGGCTTCGAAAGCAGCAGCGCCCCCAGCGGCGCGCAGGCTCGGTGACGCGCACCGTGCGTGACGGGGAGGGGGGAGGACGTTTCCTAGCAACGAGAGCAGCAGCGACGTCACGCCGGCGGGTGCTGAGTACGGCTGCCGCGGTCGAGCAACCCAGTGCATCTTCCAGCGCCTGCGGTTGGAGTGAGTGCCGCTCACAGCCCAGGTGTCCGCACTTCTCCGTCTGCCCCAGTCGCCGAGAGCAGCTCTGCGTCTCGCTACCAAGGTTTAGGCGGGTGGCGGTCCCACCGGCCCCTGACTGCACGGAGTCCATCTCCTGGCCCTGGTGGGACGATGCTGGAGTCCATCCGCGTGACGGGTGAGTGAGGGGAGGGCAGGCCGAGATGGCTAGGGTGACCAGGGGTGACGGTGGTGGCCAGGGGACCAGAGGTGACGGGGTGGCCCGGGTCCCGGCCGGATCAGGGCTGCACCAGGACCTTACGGGACGCCGCGCGGGTACTGGAGAACTGGCCCCCTCTCCTCACTTAGGGTCCACGAGCTGTGCTGCGGGGCCTGACGAGCGGGCGTCCCCCCATCCTCCCAAGGTGCGAGTGCTTGTTCCGAAGCACAGGCGTGTGCCTGGGCATTATGAATTTCTAGAATGTTCAGACAAAAGCAGAGCTAAGCAAAAGAACGCACCTCCTCACTGGAGTGTCTACGCCTCGGGAATCTCTGTGCGTGTGCTCTTAATCTCAAATACTGAGGACCTTTTAAGTTGATGCTAAGAAGCATAAATCTGGTTAGAGCCTAGTTCTGAAAGTTTGCTTATGTTTTATTTTTATGTAATTACTCATAGATATCAGAAATTCTTACACACTATTAAAGTAATCACCTGAAATGTTCTCCCATCCTCTGATTCCTAACTAAAACGTTTGTATAGGACAGGGTTCATGATGATCAGGTTAAAGAGAGATACCTCATTCCCAAAATTGTGTAAAATAAAACCAGACTTTCTGCTCCTCCTCGTCTTCTCCTTCTCCATCTTTCTTCTTTCTTCTTCCTCTTCCTCCCTTCCTTCCCCTTCTTCCCCTTCTCCTTCTCTTCTTTTTTTCTTCTTTATCTTTTTGAGCCAGGGTCTCGCTCTACAGTTCAGGCTGGCCCTGAGCTCACTTTGTACCTTCAGTGACGCTTGTGCCTCAACTTTCCAAGTGCTGGGATTAAAAGGGTGCACCACCATGCCTGGCTAAGGCCAGACTTTTTAACATTAAGGTATCACAGTACCTAATAAGCCATGCTTTCTAAATTGAAAAGTGAAATACATCCCCAAGGACAATACTCATAATCTTAAGTGCATACTGTTATTTGATACTCAGTGAATACAGTGCTGATTCTGTGCAGTTGGGGCAGTGCTGTGATTTGTCTCATTTCAATGTTGGCAGGAAGCAGACAGTTACAGGAGCTAAGAGCTGAAGCAACTTGAGTTGCCATCAGATTTTTTTTTTAAGTAGGCTTTGATATAGGTGCTACTCTTCCATCTTAAAACAAAATAAAATTTACATTAAAATACTTTCTTCTTTATGTCAGGGGCGCTATTAACATTGGGCAAGATAATTTATCCTAGATATGTGTTTGATATTTCAACTCCCCCCTCCCACCAGCTTGATATCTAAAAATTTTTCAGATTTGTTAAATGACTCATAAGGGACAAAATTGCCCTCTGTATTTCCACCAAGTGATACTGTCTTGGAGTAAGATGTAGTCACATTCTATCACAATGCAAGTTATTGGGTTTAAAAATCACTGATTAAAATCATTTGCCATCCAAATCAATTCCACAAAATGTAACAGTCATCGTAGAGGGAATCAGTTAAAGTAGTCTGCATATTAGAATGTAAATATTCTTATCAACTAGTCTGTAAGACATGATATTTCAGTACATGTAATTGGAAGCCTGAGGAGAGATACACTACTTTATAAAATAATATGCCCCCTCCTGTGGGCTCTCTTCCCTTCTCATAATTTAATGGCAGTACACTTGACAGTCAAACTCAGTGTTGTATGCTCTGTCTTAGATAATTTGCCAGTGAATTTCTGTAGTATGATAAAATTAAAATTGTCAAATTTTTTTGATAGGGTCTTACTGAGTATTTAATTGGCATTTGAGACCATTTTAGCCTCAGATTTATAATCTCTCTACAGACACACCTGTAATCCTAACTACCTGGGAGGCTATCGCAGGAAGGTCACAAGTTTAAGGCCAGTCTTGGCTATTTATCAGGACCCTGTCTAAAAAATATTAAAAAAGAAAGAGAGAGAGAGAGAGAGAGAGAGAGAGAGAGAGAGAGAGAGAGAGAGAGAGAGAGAGAGAAAGAAAAGAAAGAAAGAAAGAAAGAAAGAAAGAAAGAAAGAAAGAAAGAAAGAAAGAAAGAAAGAGAAAAAAAGGGTATAGGGATGAGGCTCATTGGTAGATAGCTGGGCTAGCATACTCAAGGCCCTGGGTTCATTCCCTAGCACTGGAAAGACAAAAAGAAACCTGAGCAAGTTATATTTAAATAGTCTGTTTCCGTTATATTGTACTTAACTGGTTAAAATAATGCTAGAGCCTTGAACCCAGCATTTCACTGAAGTCTTAGGAAGCCAAGTTTGGACAACCTGACACCATAACGTTTTAGCTGAAAACAAACTGTCCTCTTGCTGTTCACTGGCATTTTGGACACTCAGTTCTACTTAGCAGGCAGACTTCACAGCAGTGGTTAAGAGGACTGCTCAAGGCTGGGCGTGGTGGTGCACGCCTGTAATCCCAGCACTTGGGAGGATCTAATCCCAGCACTTGGGAGGATCGGTGTGAGTTTGAGACCAGCCTGGACTACAAAAGTGAGCTAAGTCCAGCCTCAACTGCATAGCGAGACCCTGTCTCAAAAAGACAAAAAAAAAAAAAAAAAAAAAAAGAGGACTGCTCAAAAGTGTATCTTTTATTAGCTTTTAATTAGCTATAAAAAGAGAACAAATTAATTTTTATTTCAAGACTGAAGCAATGACTTAAGTGTTCCTGACATCACTTCCTATATAATCTTACCTATTTTAACTTCATCATAATATAATGTGATCTAAAACATCTTGACAGTGCTGCTGATTACAGCACCGTAAAAAAAAAAAAAAAAAAAAAAAAAATCATTATTTTTTTTTAAAACATGTTTTTGAGGGCCCGGCGAGATGGCTCAGTGGTCTAAAGCCCCTGCTTGGGAAAGCTTGGGCGGCTTCAGGGACCCTGGTTCGATCCCCGGCACCACATGCTGTGCCAGCCCTGCCCTCAGGGCGGGCTGAGCCGGCCATAAAAATGAGTGAATAAACAAAGGTTCTGAAACAAGAAAATAAATAAATAATTTAAAAAAAAAAAAAACATGTTTTTGAGACAGGTTCATTATGTAATGCAAACTGGCCTTGAACTCATGGAAACCTCCTGCCTCGCCCTATGAGGTGGTAACATAGGAATGTGCTACCTCAACAGGCTAAAGGAACAATGAAATAGAGATGTATATACTATATATGCTACTAAAAATAGAATCAAATTGGGGCTAGTGAGATTGCCTGCCTAGGGAAGCTTAGGCAACCTAAGGGATCACGGTTCCATCCCTGGCACCACATGCTATGTCAGCCCCATGCCCATAGCAGGCTGAGTCAGCCATAACATATATACATACATACATACATGCATGCATGCATACACACATACATACATACATATATACATACTAGAATCAAATTGGAAGATGTTTCTTTGCCCTCTCAGAGTCTTTTTTTTTTTTAACTTTATTTATTTATGTTATCATTGGCTCAGCCTGCCCTGGGGGTCGGCTCAGCCTGTCTCAGTATGTAGTGCCGGAGGTCGAACTGTGGTCCCTGCAGTTGTCTAAGCTTGCCTAAGTAAGCACCTTAGACTGCTGAACTATCTCACCAGCCCCTCTCTCAGTCTTAAGAGAGTTTATTGCACTAAAGCCACCAAAATGTTGATTGTAAAATGTAGAATTGAAAGCTTTATTGTTAACATTTAAAATACCTTAGGAAATACAAATATGTTGATTCTATTTATCCATTCACCTTGTTCCATGGATATATCTATAGAAACTAAATATAATATTCAATGTGATGATGATAATAATATTTAACAAAGCTTGCTTATTTGGGGCCAGCACTGTTCTCAGCATTACTTTTCAAATCCTTACATAACCCCAGGAAGCAAGGGGGTCATAATTTTGAGCCTAGCCTGGGCAGTTTAATGTTTTAATAAGATGTTTTCTCACAAAAAAACAAAAAACAAAAAATCTGTGTGGAGATTCCTCAAAAAATGAAAACTAGAGATTTTAGTCAAGCTGCTATCCATCTTGTGGGTGTCTTCCTCAAAGACATTATTTTATAGTGATATCTACATACCCTTGGTTATAACGGCACAGCTGTAGCAGCTGCGCTATAGCAGCAGCCTATGTGTCCATCAGCAGGTAAATGGATGAAGATGTGTCTGTGCACATGAAATCCTACTTTGCCATAAAGAAGAATGAATTGAAGTCACTTATAAGAAATGGGATGCCCCTTGAGACCATGATGCTAAGTGAAATAAAGCAGACACAGAAGGCTAAGTGTTGGGTGATTTCTCAGATAAAAAAAATGTAATGTAAACAATTTAAAGAGCTAAATAGGTAGGAACGGGAAGGCCGGATTTGTGGAGGTGGGAAGGGTCCTGAGGAAGGAGGTGAGGGTGATATCAGGGAGCATACAGAGTGCTGGAAGTCAGGGAAGGAAAGTAAACACGGCCCTGGTGAGATATGTGTGTACATGTATCAGCTCCCCAAGATTTGTATAATTAATGTGTGTCACAACCATATGCCAATTAGAAAAGGTTTTTTTTACATTTCAAATAATTTCTAAATAAGGACTGGGGATAGAGCTTAGGTTCCAGGTTTTCCCTGCTGTGTGTGGGGATAAAACCCCTGTCTTCAGGCTTACTAATTGTTTCATTTTCTTGTACCTCCCTAGGATGATTCTTTCCCCTCAGTCTTCAGGAAGCTAAATTCTGGCCCCCTTCTCCCAGGTCCTCTGTCCCCTCGGCCACCTCTCTGACCACCTTCTCTCACAAGCAGGGCAGAGCAGGCCAAAGTAAGCACAGCCTGGCGTTGTGGAGGAGTTTGTCACTCTGTCATGGGTAGACCCTCCCAGACAAATAGAAGAGCCTGGCAGTCTCTTCTCTGACAGAGGACCTTGTCAGCAGGGCCTGACAGGAAGAGGGGGGCGACTTCCTAATGCTGACCAACTACGGTTTGAGTGGCCTGATAGGAGGGGTTGCCTTGGGGAGAGATAGAGTGTTCAGGACTGGGAGCAAGGGGCTGGAAGGGAGCACTTGGGGGCCACAGATGTTGTACAAGATGAGGAGGAATAGCAGCGAAGGACCTCCGAGGCCATCATCAGGGGTTCTGCCTTTTCCCATCTGGAAGCTGTGAGATATTTGTTGTGACTTGAGGTGGGGCTCAGGGCTTGGCTGGTTACAGCCATCATCGTCAGGCCTTTCCAGGGTACCCTCTGTACTTCTGCCTATAAACTCTATGCACAGCCCCTTCTGACCCCACAGGGCCATGGACCTTCTAAGATGGTTGCTAATGGGGTGGTATTGAAGGGTGCCCAGTGGGCCAATGAAGCAGAGTCCAGTCACAGGTTCCCAAGTGCCACAAACAGTGTTTCCCTCTTTCCATCCCCATTGAGAAACTGTACTAGGTGCTGCTGACTTAGAGATGTTAGAGCTAATAGATACCTGACACAGTGTAGACAAATTATACAACTGTTCTTAAAGATACACTGTCTCTTTAAAAATACAGTATTTGAATGGTAGGGCTGTAGATGTAGCTCAGTAGTACAGCTCTGACCTAGCATGTGCAGGGCCCTAGGTTTGATCCACAATACTAGGAAGAAGAAATTAGAGAGTCGTTTGTATATAGTGAAGCGTACAAGTTGAGCTTTATAATAACCATCGCCCAGAACGTAACGCGACTTCTAGTGCTCTGTATGCTCCCTCATCTCACCAATGTTTTACTCCTCTCTCAGCAAGGACTGCTCTTTTGACCTCCACTACCATAAATGTGTTCTGTTATTTCTGTACTCCACCTGAATAGGATTATACAAAGGGAACACAAACTCCTTTGATTGGCATCGTTTCTTCAATGTTGTCTGAACAACCTTAGTATGTTTCATCACAGTGTAGTATTCTACTGTTACTTTATCACAGTTTATTCACCCTTTCTACTCTTGACTGATATTTTGAGTTTTAAGACAAAACTTAATAAAATGTTTTCTCCTTCAGGGATTATTTCGTTTTAGATTAATTTTTCCTCTAAGTATAACCAAACAACTGATCATTTGGTGGTATCGATGCACCCTTGATTCTCAGGTTTCATAAGTATTAGTGAGCTGTATGTTATTGTATGGTGGGTAGGTAGCTCAGTGGTAGAGCCTATTTGCCTATTGGGCTTTGTTTTTTTTTTTTTTTTTTTTTTTTTTTTTTTTTTTTTTTTTTTTTTTTTTTTTTTTTTTTTTTTTTTTTTTCTTGAGACAGGGTCTTGCTAGGTTGTGTAGGCTAGCCTTGAGCTCACCATGTAGCTCACGCTAGCCTTAAACTAGAACTCATAGTTCCTTCCTGTCTCGACTTTCTGAGTTCTGAGATTATAGTGTGGTACTGCACTTGGCAGTACAGAGCCTCTTCCCCAGCACCAAAAGAAAGAAACGGCCAAACCTTGGTCATTTTATAGGTTGTAACTTGTAGAGCAGTATTTTTCCACAGGCTTTGTTTCTGGGGATCTGCCATTTAGGCAGGGACCTTGCAGTCAAGTGAAACCTCACCCATCCCCAGGTGTGAAACCCTACGATGAGCATGAGCGCGCAATGTTCTCTCGTCCCCATTGTTTGCACTGAGGCATGAATGGCAGAGGCATTGATGGATTGAAGGATTAGGCTGATGTTACAGAGAGGTCATTGAAAGAGCGACAGGGACACTGGGCTCCTGGTCTCCTCTTCTCCCATTCTAGGTGCGAGTGAAGCTTCCATTGTTCTCACCTGCTTGTGGGGAGACTGAATACTAATTTTTATTTTGTAGAATGATTTACCCCTTTTTCCTCAGCAGGTAACCAGTTTGGGGTGAGCAAATTCATTCAAAGATTTTAATGAATAGTTTGCTGATGGCCAAAGTGTTAGGTTACATGGTGTTAACCTTTCATGTGAGAGATTATGATATTTAATTGCCTTATTACTTCTTTCAGGAGAAATACTTCCTTCAAAGAAAAAAAAAATTTTCCAGAAGGAGGAGTCAGAGCATGGGGTGTTCCTTAATAAGTTATGTAGACAACTAGAAATCTCATTAGCTTGTTATGTTCTCTTATATGAAAAATCATTTTTTAAAAAACAATAGTTCTTAAAATTATGAAGACAAAATTTTATACAACTGAAGTATGCTTATGACTAGAAGTTAGTTTATGTCCTCTCATCTGAGCTGCGTGAGGGGCCATAGGCCCCACCTTCCTGGGCTTCAGCGAAGAGCCAGCATTTGGCAGGCATGGTGTTGTGGCCTGTGCAGCAGCAGATGGCCTGGAGGAGCCTCTGTGGGTGGTTGGCAGGTGAGCTGAAGGCCGCATCCCCAGGGAGAGTGCTCCTGTTGTGTGCCCTCTGCCACCCTCTCCTGGGGTAGGCCTTGGGTATTTTTTTTCATATCCTGAAGTATATAGATTGTTTGACCTGGATCTGTTTGGAAGTGACTGGTGCTTTATGACAAAACAAAATAACACAGTGAGATGAGCTCTATGGTCAGAAAGTGAAGTGTTCAGAATGAAAGCAATCATTTTTGCATGGATTTGTTTTTGTTTTTTAAATCACAACAGTTGTGTAATAAACCAGCAAAGTCAGAATTCCCCAGAGTGGTTTTATTCAATTTTAATTTGGTGCAACTTTGCCCTTTTCTTCAAAGAAGTTCACACGGGAGCAGGAGCCTGGTTACCTCCCTTTACCTCTCGGCCTCTGGACCTTACCCTACTTCTCTCAGCTGGAGATCCTGCTGTGTTCTTATCTCGCTCTCGTGCTCTTTCCCAATCAGTGTCCATTTCAGTGTTGCTTTCCTGATCATCTCGTTTCCTAAATGTGTCTCCTTAGGGAAACTAGTATTGTTGCTGGGCATTCGGCTCCAGCCTGCTTCATGGTGTCCCTCAACTTGCTTGCCTGGCCAGTGACTGTCAGTTGGCCATACTTATGCCAGGAACTCCTGCAAAATTGGGGCCTGCCAGCTTTCATGACGGAAACTTGTATCTGTCCTGTTGTTTTTGGCTGATTGAATCTTTTGCATGCTGTAAGTGACTTCTGTGTACAACCCACCTTCAGCATGAGACCACAAGCTAAGTCCTACCTCTCTATATACTTGTACGTACAAACTGGTAGACACTTGGTCCCCATAAATACTTTGAGATACCCAAATTCAGATTTCATTCACTGTCCTAGAAAATGTATGCCAATGGGCTCTTTAAAGTACTTTACGTAGTTGGGTTGCTTTCAGCCACTTATGGGCTGGTACTCTTTCTTCCCTTTAAACTCTATGATTTCTGGAGTTTAAAAACTAATATTTAGGAAAGGGTTTCACATTTTGGGGTAAATATTTCTTTATATACCAGACTCCTATGCAGGGTCTTTGTGTCATCCCTGTCCTGTGCCCATGGATGCCAATATCCCTTTCCAGATGTGACACCCTGAATATCTGGATGTTGCCAGATGTCCCCAAGGGCAGAATCACTGCAGCTCAGGACTAAGGGTTCAAGCTCTTCTCCACTTCTCATAGTTCTTCTCATAGAAATACAGATGTTTAGGGTCACTGACTGATTTATTCAGTGAACATTTGTTGACAGGACTGGAGCTAGATGTTCACACAGCTGGATTTAAGCTGGGTTTCATCAGAAAAACTTGTGACTTGGTAGAAGAAATGGGTAAAGTCAAAGAAAGAGTTGGCTCTGCTGAGGAAGCTGGAACCACTACTTAACACAGCTTTGAAAGCACTATAGGCCAAGGCACTGACATGCACACATACATATTCTGGTGTGCCGGGAAGGCAGCAGGCATAGCACTGGAGCAAGCCTGGTGCAGATCAGCAGGAGCAATGGGAAGGACAGGGTGGTGGGGCGGCTCAGTGAGACTCACATCCTCAGGGGAAGTACTTGGATCACACTGGTCTATAAAGAGGTGATTAATATAGCAGTGATGCTCTCCTGTAATCCAGGCACCTAAGGTACTTTAAAAAAAAAAATCTTTTATTATTTGGTACAGCATCTCGCTATGCAGCTCAGACTCAGAGTGGTCCTCCTGTCTCAGCCTCCCCAGTGCTGGGATTACAGGCGTGTGCAACCATACTTGGTTTCAGTGGCCGGCACAGCTCTGGGGCTGGTGCAGCATGTGGTACCAGGGATCTAATCCAGGTCCTCATGCTTTCCAGGTGGTCACTTAGACTACGGAGCTACCTCCCCAGCCCTGGGGAGGTGCTTTTGAGCCCTGAAGATTAAGCTACCTTCCCCTTAACTTGCCACTTAATATGTATGTACCATGGTAATAGTAATTGTCATTTGCTTTTCAGTCTTGTCAAGCAAATACTTTAAACTTAAAATATAATTTACAGTTAATAAAATCCACCAGTTGTTGATACTGAGGGGCATTAGAAAATGCTTTGAACACACACATTTTCTGTTTAATGTTGAAAGTGACTTTTAAGGTAAGCAGACTGCCATTCTTAGTTCCAAATTTCAAGATCATAGCACCTTCCAAAGTGCCTTGGATTTTACTTGATCATTAGTAACACTATGAAGAGTATGTTTTCTGAAATTAACATTTCTTAGTAGTGTTTTCAGATTATTTAGTGTCTTACCTCATATCTGTATTAGATCTTGAGAATGTACATCATTGGAAAGAGAGTTTTTACAGATAATTTAACATATGCAGGGGCCCGGCAGATGGCTCAGTGGTCTAAAGCGCCTGCTTAGGAAAGCTTAATTGGCTGCAGGGACCAAGGTTCGATCCCCGGCACCACATGCTGTGCCAGCCCTGCCCTCAGGGCAGGCTGAGCCAGCCATAAAAATAAATAAACAAACAAAAGTTCTGAAACAAGAAAAAAAATTGAATTGAATTAAATTAAATAAAAAAAAAACATATGCACATGGGGAAGAAAAGTGACAGCATTAAGCATTAGCCAAGTAATACACCACTATTTTTTTTTTACCACTTACTATTTAAATACCTTTTCCAAAGACTTTTGTGAGTTAATAAAGGTTACAACACTTCAAAATATTTTTCACATAAAAGCAGTTTGCTTCACCCGGTATCTTTGTTATTTCTTCTGTTTTGATTTTATTTATTTAACACAGAAAAGCTTCACTGGCCTGAGCAAGAACTTACTAAGAAGTCTGTTCTAAATGCAGAAGACTCCTTGAGCCTTGACAGCAAGAAGCACCTTTCGCCCGCGTCCTCTGGAGTACTAAAGGATATTTTCACAACCGGAACCAGTAGTTACAATGTCCTACTGCAGAGCAAGGAGGAAAGAAAGCATCACGCACAAAAGCAGTCTTCCTCTGCCTGCTCCAAAAGATGTAGGAAGCCCAGCAAATGCGCTAGCTCTTCTCGTAGCAGAGACCCTCGCAGGACGAAAGCCCCGGTGCCCGTGACAGGCAGTGCTACCTGGTACTGCCTGGAGAGGCAGCCTGCTGTGTTTGTCACTAGCTCAGTGTCGAGCCCTCTAAAGTTTACCAGTGATATCTCTGTTACAGGGAACAGCATAGTCCTTCCACCCAAACCCAAAAGCAAGATAAAGCGATGCCATTTCTCCACTCTGCCAAAGCCCAAGCAGCAGCCACAGCTGTCTAGAAGCTTTGAAAAAGCAGATGACTTTTCTGGAAAGAGATTTTGCATATTGACTGCTATAAAGCCAACCAACTTAGAAAAAGAAAAACTGAAATTCTTCAAATCTGACTATACCTACAACCCTCAGTTTGAGTATGCCAACCCGGCCCTGCCGAGTGTGTTAGCCAAGCACAGCAACGCATCTGACCGATTTCTGAAGCAGGTAAAATGCCACTAGTGGCATTTCATTTTTACGTAGCTAGAACAATTATCTACTATTCTGAAGCAAAATAATTTTTTAAATTGACCTGTAATTTATATGTGGTAATTAACTCCCACCCATGATAGGTAGATATGTAACAAGAAATCTCCAGATATTACTTATATGTGAGCAATGTAGCTGTCATCAGAATCTAGAATCTGTTGTCTAACTTCTTGTGACTGTAATGCAGCAATAGAGTGCTTGCGTCGTATGAGCAAGGCCCTAGGTTCGAGCCCCAACACCACAGTAACCAGTCATTTCAAAAAAGAAGAAAATAATGGAGTTTTAAATATTATCTTGGGACTAACAAATAATCACATAAACAAAAATATTTTCTAAATTGTTCAATTTACAGTTAGCACATAGTTTTAGCCAAAACCTTACAAAAGTATTTGAGGAGAAATTGGCTGGTGTTTGTCTTCAAAACATAGTGTTGTGATATTTGCAGACTGCATTTAGTTAAATTAATTTGGGAAGTTTTTAGAATACATGATCCTTGGAGCCAGGGATATAGCTCAGTGGCATAAGCACTTTCCTGGCAAGTGCAGGGTCCCAAGTTCAATCCCTGGTACCACAAAAAAAAGTAAAACAAAAACAAAAAAAACCAAACCATGATCTTCAACTTAGCTTTGTCAGTGATCAAAAGATTTGTTTGTAGGACAGGTTTTTCTTCTCTGTTTTTATTTTTTGGGATAGAGTCTCACTATGTAATTTAGTCTGGCCTTGAACTCATTACACAGCCTAGGTTGGCTTGAAACTGTCAGAGATCCTGCCTTGGCCTCCTGGGGTCCCATGATTACAGGTACACGCCACCATCCCCAGCTTCCTTCTTTTTTTTTTTGACAGAAAATAATTTAATTGAAATGTAATAATACCTTCACTAGTAGAGTGTTTTGACCTAAAAGTTCCCTAAGGCTGTTGTAAATAGTACAGTAATAGAATAAGAAGAGTATATTATTTTTTACATAATATAAATACCTCATATTTCCAAAACAATGAAGGGGAAGAAAAGCAAGGCTTCTTTAAGTAAATTGCACCTCTCCTTAGATAACATGCTTTTCTTTTTTGGCAAATCATGAACCTTTCATAGGTACCCTGAGGTCAAAAAAGCTTTTATTCTGTTCCATAGTGGCTTTGTGTACTTGCTTGGAGAAGTGGGGTCATTTGTTAATCTAATAGCTAGAGAGGTTTTTTTCCAGATCAAATGGAAACACGCCTATCAGATTGGTTGTCCTTGGAAGGAGGAATGACCTTGATGCCTCGTGGCAAGGCTTTATTGATTTGATTTTGAAAGCTCACTGACCCGCGGGCCTGCACTTTCTCAGGTTATCTTAGCCAGTTCTTTCCTAGTTCCATTGTTGGTGGCGGAACAACAACCTGCAGTGCTCAGCCATCTGTAAACATATCGGTTTTCCTTTCCCTCCTGTCCTGTCGTGTGTCCACATCACCTGTCCTGCCCAACCCTGCCCTGCCCAGCTCTGCCCTGCCCAGCCCTGCCCTACCCTGCCTCGCCCTACCTTGTCCTGCACTGCCCTGCTCTGCCCTGCTCTGCCCTGCCCTGCTCTACCCTGCCCTTGTCTATGCAGGGTGCAGAGGGGAGACCCGGGGTGAGAAGGAGTGGACTGCACAGAACAGGGCCTTGTCATTCCTTGAAGGCAGACTCAATGTCTGGACCTGTTTATTTCCTGGCTTCTCTCTGTCTAGCATATGACTTTTTAAAATACTTTGGTTTGTCTCTTTTTATTGCAGTTTGATCCTAGTCTACAGTTCATATTAAAGAAAGCTGGATTCCTGGCTAGAATACCTGTGCCAGTCTCACTCGCTGCACTCTCCTGCCAATGTCTTTCTCGGGTGCACATCTGATCTTGTCACTTCTCTCCCTGAGGATTTGCAGGGGTCCTCATCATTCTGACAGAATCCATGGCCTTCAAGGCCTCTCACAAAGGCAGCTCTGCTCCCACGGAACCTTGTGGCCATTTTTAAATTCTTGTTTCTTCATTGCTAGATTGGCCTTCTTGGTATCAGTGCATTTTATTTTATTTCAGCTGTTCCACAATCTCTAACACAGCTCCTGACCCTAAGTGACTCTTCCCAAGCTGTGTTTTATTTTCTTTGGTTTCTCTGTGTTTTTGATAGTATCATTCCCATTTGCCTGGAATGCCCTCTATCGCTGTAATCCCCTACTTGTTTACCATTTTTAGATGATCTCACAGCAGCCCATAGCTCCATCAAAGTGTTACTATACAATATCTATTTCTCTGTCACCTGCCAATTTTACAGCAGGACGTTTCTAAAACATAGAAAAGTAGGTGATGGGTAAAAGGTGACCATGGAGGGGAATGGGTGAGGAGCTAGATTTGAAATGATCCTTTTTGCTGCAATGTTAGAAACATACTGAAATGCTTTATAAACTGTGGATCTGTGGCTGGTGGCCAGATTTCTAAGTCTATGGACTAGGATCAAGTTCAGCCTGCATGTATCTCTTGTTTGGCTCTCGTGTTTTCTAAACACCAAATGGAAAAGTGTTGCTCCCTCATTCCTCCCAGGTTCTTTAGGGCTGGTAGCTTTGCACCGTGGTCACTGCTGGTAGCTGATGGCATGGAGTCTGTGCTCCTGTGACCATGTGCTGTAGGTTGGTAGCTACAGTACTTCACATGGAGGCTGTGACCTAGTGTTATTGCAAATCTTATAAACCTCATGTGCCACCATGAAGCAGCAGCTGTGACCGAAAACTTCCTTGAGTATTTGGAATTTTGCTTTTCATTCTGAGACTCTCTTAGTACCAGAATAGCAGGTCCCTGGAGTTACCTACACATACCATTCTTCAGCTTTTCTTAGGAACACTAAGAAAGGGAACTGTGGGATCAGAAAACACTGGATGTTATGTTTATAGAATTCACCACAGCATCATCACAGATGCTGGTAAGCATCTTGACTATTTATTCCATTATTTTCCAAATTGAGTTGTTCATGGAAACTGAAAAACTATATAATATATGCACTTTCACTCAAGGAATAGTTTATAAAATACTGGCTTACAGAAAAGGACTATCTTATCTTCTGGAAGGGGTTCAAATTCTAGAATTTACTATAAAGCAAAGGAATGTGGTATTGAGATTGTGTGCTAATTAGCAAGTCAGAAAAAAATTAGAGTACAAGCCAATCAATGTGCAATCTGAAAATTAAGCAGGGCGTGGTGGCATGTGCCTGTACTCCCGGCACCCTGGAGGCTGTGGCAGGGGATCAACCTCAGCTACATAGTGAGCTCAAGACCAGCCTGAACTACATAGTGAGACCCTGTCTCATGCAAACAAAAATTAAAAGTAAAATCTCAAAATTAAAACTTAAACAAATAGAAAGTTTAAGGCAAACTCGTGCAACTTAGTTAGACCCTTCCCAAAATTGAAAAACAAAAACAAAGGCCGTGGACAGCGCACCCAGGTTCAATCCCCAACCCCACACACAGACACAAAATTAAAACTTGGCATTCTTCCGCCCAACTTACATACTGCGCAGACTAGAAGGAGTAGGCTGTAGAGCACACTCAGTGCCCCTCCCCACCCTCACCTCAACCATGCTGTACGCTAAGCAAGACATGGACCTTGATCTTCATTTTACTGGGAAATATGCTGCACCTGAGAAAAATAGCACACGTGCCCACCATGACACCTTCAGCCTTTGTTGGCACTCTGATGTACATCTAGGGCCTCTGGGATCTCATCTTTTGTAGCACTACCCTGAGTCAGCGGCCCCACTGAGAAATGATGATTTTTCATTGAGGGAAAATTGCCTTTGGGAAGGGAGATTGTTTTTCAGCATATGACTGTTGTTGTGGGTTTTTTTTTTTTTTTTTTTTTGTGGGACCGGGGTTCAAACTCATGACCTTGCACTTGCCAGTTAGGCACTTGTGCCTCAGAGCTATCTCCCCAACCCCTGTTGTTGTGTTTGATGGCTGGTGATTGATGGCCAGATTTCCAGATTTCTAAACACTAAACAAACCCAGCAAGTAAACCATAGGCAGATCACTTAGCAAAATATTGAGTTTTCAGAGTTTGTTATGTTACCCAAGAACATGGTGAAGGCTCTAAGTAGAGAAATTTTTTATTTTATGGATTAATGATTTAAATGTTATGTCACATGGTTACTCTTTTTTTTTTTTTTTTGAAATAGCTTTTGGTTTTGTTCTATTTGAGTCAGTGTCTTTTTTGTACTTCAGATTGGTCTTGTACTCACTATGGTAACCATGGCTGACCTTAGACTCACAGTGATCTTCCTGTGGATGGGATTTTGTGCCTCTCCTGGTGGCTACTGATAATGAGCTTCTTTGGTCTATTGGCCATTTATGCATCTTCTTTGAAGTATGGTCCATTCGAGATTTTGCTCATTTTTAATGGAGTTATTTGTATTTTTATTGAGGAGTCACAAGATTTCGGAGGCCTGTATTGAGACAGAATATAGTGTTGGAGGTGAGAGGGTGGTAGAGCCCTGGGAATGCTGGGGACAAGATGCATCCTTCTGAGGACACGCTGGTGACTTCTATCCTCTCACCAGGACTTGCTCTCGGCAGCCCTTCAGCTAGTGAGCTGATGAGGACATGAGTCCACTGAGCAACGGTGGAGTCCCATGGCCCAGTCCCCTCTGAGTGCCCATGAGGTGTAGCACCATGTGTCTCAGTTACTCTTTTCTCGTTGCTGAGACAAATACCCAACACTCAAGATGGAAGGAAAGGTTTATTTAGCTCGCAGCTCCTGGAGATTTCAGTCCATACTCAGCTGGCTGCAAGGCAGAGCAGCGCATGGCAGAGAGCAACTTGTCCTGGTGACACCGAAGATCAGAGAGCAAAAGGGAGAGTAGTGGCAACAGTGGCTATGGAGAGCAAGTCTGTCTGTCTGTCTGTCTGTCTGTCTGTCTCTCATGTTAAGTTCAGGCTATTCGCCTCAGGCTGGGTGTAGCACTTGTACTCAATCCCAGCGGTACTCAGACCCATGATCCCAGCCTTGGACCATCAGTTAATCACAGACTGTAGAACTGTGCCCCAGTGATTACATGAGGCTTTTCGGGGAGACACATACACATACACCATAACCGTGCCCTCAGCACGTTCTGGATCTCAGGTTGTTGATGCTATCCTTTAGAGTACAAAAGCTTTTAATCTTGGTACAGTCCAGTTCATCTTCTGTTTGATTTGGTGTTGGATCTGAGATGGGCCCCCGGCTTCTTCCAGGGTAGTGGCAGTGTATAAGTCTGCCTTCCCGAAGAGTGCTGCAGGGTTAGCACCTTCCTGACTCAGAGTGCCTCTTCCACACTGTGTTTCACTTTCATTGTCTTCCATGTGCTTTTGATGATAGTACTGCCTTTTGCCTGGAATGCTCTGTAAACTTCAACTTCTATTTACCCCTTTTCTGTTATCTTATCATAGTTTACTTCTGGATCCATCAAAGTATTACTACATTATGTCTGTTTATATGTCATCTCTCAGCCTAATGATAGGATGAGGACTTAGTTTGTAAAATACAGAAAATTGCTAGGGAGATAGGTCAGTGGCATAAGTGCCAGCCTGGCAAGCACAAGGTTCTGGTCCTGAGTTCAATCCCTGGTATAAAAAATATACAGTGTAGTATAGTGTAGAGTAGTATAGTATAGTATAGTATAGTATAGTATAGTATAGTATACACACATATATATGAAAAAGTAACAGTAGTGGTAGAAGGTGCTCTCGAAGATGGATACTGAATGAGTGGGTAGATAAGTGAATGGTCCTCTTTGAGATATGCTAGAAATTTATTTAAGCCTTTATCCATCCTTTTTATCCACTGTATTTTCTTTAGTACCATATACTATATTGCATAGTATACTTCTCTGCTTAGCATAGGTGATATTATAATGGCATAAAGTTTGACCTGGAATGTATTGTCCCTAAAAGTGTTATTGATGTATGGTGTGCAAAAGCTTGATTCTCTTAAGTAATGCAAACGCTGATTCTCAGAGTCCTTACCCTCATCAGAAGGAAATAACTTTTTCCTTCATAGCACAAATACATGCATACAACAAAGAACTTTAAAATGTATGAAGAATACAGATAGCACACATCGGTGCTTCCCTTTACCACCTCCCCAGTGTGAACATCAGCCTTAGGGAATCCTTCCCAGTCTTAAAGAACCGTGTGAAGTTACATTTCCAAAATGCAATAATAGTAAAGGAAAAGAATACAGTCAGGAAAGATGAAGAAAAATGGGTGGTGACGTGATACTACTTAACATTTCATGTGGAGAATTATAGTGATGTCCTGTGTGCTGTCGCCTCCACCATGGTTTTGTGGCACTGGTGAAGAAGTGAGGTAAGTGACATGCAGGCATATATTGTTTTGATAGGAAAATACCTTCCCTCACTGCAGCAAATCTCCATTAATTTTATCCTTTCTCGAGTTACTCTTTTATCCATGATACAAACCATACCTGTAATTTTTAATTCCCTAGACTGTTTTATATTTGCCACATTAAATAGTAACCAGATGAACTACACTTGCCTACTGAATAAGCATATGCTGACAAAAGGTAATTTTCTCTGAAATTGCTTTGTGTAGAAAAACCTAGAAGCAAACATTATAGTGAAAGAATTTTTACCTTTTTCAGGCCTGTCAGTCCAGTCTAGCAGTTACTCCTCCACTTTCTTCTGTGATGTTTAAGGCTACATTGCCCACATTCCTCTCAAGTTCACTAACCAGAGGACTGGCGACCCACAGTCGTGTGTGTGTGTGTGTGTGTGTGTGTGTGTGTGTGTGTGAGACTTACATTTGCTATTCCACTAAAATGGGCTTTTAGTTAGTGCTCAGCAATATCCTAGCTGTTTTATGAATGAATCAGACTAAAGCATCACACTTGCATTCTCTGGCATCTGCCTCATATTTCCATATGTGTGACTCAGCTGGGCATCTAGAGGATAAGAAGACTCTGACCTCATAGCCTGAGGACAGGGTGGAGCCACACTCCTGCATTTGGGACCAGCTCCTACCCTGTGGCACTGCCTGCCAGTGGGTAGCAAAGCTTTCAGTAATAGTTTGGAAACAGAAGTCACAGATCCTCTTAAAATCAGTGCTTGTTCTGGTAACTTTATGATACCTGCCTACCTTTCTAGTAATGAAAGATGAATTACACTTGTGAGCTGTCCTGTAATTTTGATGGTAGGCTTGTTATTTACAGAGATAGTATCTATAAAAAATGGTAATATACCATTGGTGTGACAGTAAGTAGAGCTTCATTTTGTGTCTCATTCACTATGCTTAACAAAAGTGGATGGAGTGTTCTAAACAGAACCTCGAAGTAGACGCCATTTTTGTTATCCTCCTTTCCAAGTGAGGGGCAAGGAGGCTGAGTGGCCAGTGTAGAGATGGGCTGGAGGTGACGAGCTGGGGCATGAGCTCCGGAGGTCCCACCCTGGAGCTTGCACCTCCTCTCCTCACAAGTTGGACGGCAGTTCAGAAGCCAGACTCACATAATGTGTGTGAGTTTCCCAGGTCTTTCACAGTTCGTAGGAGACATATTAAAACTTTATTTATTTATTTATTTATTTGTTATGGTCGGCTCAGCCTGCCCTGGGGATGGGGCTGATCCAGCATGTGGTGCTGGGGATCAAACTGCGGTTGCTGCAGTTGCCTAAGCTTGCCTAAGCAGGTGTTTTGGACCACTGAACCATCTCACCAGCCCTATAGGAGACATATTAGACATCGCTTCTTGGCCTTTTGGCTAAGATCAAGTGTAGGAGACATATTAGAATTTTCCAATTTCTGTTCTAAAAGGCCTTTAAAGGGCAATTCTCTTCCTCCTTTTGTTTTTCTTTCTTATGGCTTTTGCGTAGTCGTGCTGATTTGTAGTCTGTTACCGGACTTCTCTGGTCTTCTGTGAGTATGTAGAGAAAACAGTTTCAGCTTTTGTATTTCTTTGTTATGAAACTTTATAAAGAATGAAAAGAAGACAGTTCTTTGTTCTGAAAGAAAGACAAAGTATTCTCATTAATCTTGGGACTGTGTTGTCCATCAGATTAGCTCAGGAAAACATCAGTTTCTGTGATTTTACAGGGTGTCACAGAAGACTACTAAATTCCTTAATATGTTCTTAAACTTGCAAAGTTTTTGTATTTAAATCCCGGTGCTAATTATTGTGTTTCTTCATTTGCCATTTATGCTGGTAGTCAGTTAACTGGAGCACCAGAGCTGGATCACTGCTTGCCTCAAAGTCATACGAAGCCCTCTACTATGGTCCTCTCTCCTGTTTTTGCAGTCCATCCATATCATGGAGCTGACTCTACAGAAGTATGGAAGCTATGAGAAATTTGAGCAGGCCACGGGTGGCAGCCTGCTGTCGAGGCCGCGCATCTGGAGCCATGTGCGGAAGTACCTGACCAAGGAGGGCTGCCTGGGAGAGGTGGGCCTCGGGCGCTGCTCCACGTGCTGCAGCTCCTTGCCCTGAGATGTGGTGGTGTTCAGTTTCCTTTGCTTTTTCCCTCTTCTTCCAGCCTGTCGCATATAGCAATGGGGTTAAATGAATTCACGCCTGAGGCTTGCTAAGGAGGAGCATTGTCTGGTAGCCTCTCCCATTAACGGTCCCATCTTAGTGCTCAGTCTCAGGGACTTCATATGGCCACCAACAGGACCTACCCCTGTGTCTTCTTCTGATCGCTGTCACCAGGGACTACTTGAGATGCCCTGCTGGTTCAATTTTAGTTTCCTGAGTCTCCTCAGCACAGCTGTCTTCCTTCTTGTCAGGCCAGCAAAGGTTCTTGGGTTGAAACAGATAAAGGTGACCAGCTGCACGATCTACTGTCCTGGTCACTGGGAGCATCAGGCTAGCCATAGACAAAAGGCAGACAAAAATCTCTAGGCTCCTGGATTTCTGTAACAGCATTTCCTGACCTTTACTTTGCTTTTTCCACATGCACCTTCTGCTTGTCCCGTAGATTGTGGTGCACCTCACCGAGGACCTGCTGTCCCGAGCCTCGATGACTGTCGTCAACGGGTGTCCCACCCTGACTATCAACGTGGCCACTGCGCGTGAGCACTGGCTGGAGGGGATGCTGCGGCATGAGATAGGTGGGCAGCTCTAGCCCTGGCCGCTAAAAGGTGGGAGTTAGCCCAGGGCGGTGCTCTTGGCAGGAAGCATGTGGTTGGTAAGCGGTGCCAGGACTAAAGCAGTATGCTTGGCTAGGTGTAGAGGTGCACGGCTGTAATCCCAGTGCCCAGGAAACTGAGGCAGCTGAGGCAGGAGGGTCACTGTGAGCTTAGGCCAGCCTGGGATACATAGTGTGACCCTGTCTCAAAAAGATGGAAGAGAAGAGAGGGAGAGGGAAAAATAGAAGGAGAGGGACAGAAAAAGGGAAAGGGAGAGAAATGAAAGGGAAATTACCTTTTTCAGGTTCAGTTTGCTAGGATGCCATCTAGCTATAGCCATACAGAGCATAGAAAGTCATTTGACTCTGCATTTCCGCTCCCCCAACTCCCAAGGGGTTATAATAAGTGTCTTTTAAGATTCTTTTCCAACATTAAAACTGTTCTTCTCTCTAATGATATGGCTACAAAGGCCATGTGGGCTTTCCAAAAGGACTGTACTCCTTTAGCCCAGAGGCTGTAGGGAAAGTCATTTCCTACTTTTTGATTTGTAGGTCCACATCAATTTAGAATTGTGGATAGAGTCTTTTCTGTATCAGTTTTCTATCCAATACTACAACAAATAACTGGCACGCTCAGCCTAAAATGAGAAAAGGTTTATTTTGGCTCATAGTTAGGGAGGTTTCTGTGCAGGATGGGTTGGTCTGAATTATAGTACTAGTAAATTCAAGGCCAAAAAAAAAACAGAAAGAGAAGAAGAGAAGGGGGCTGGGGTCCTGTTATCCCCTGGGAGGGCACAGCCAATATCTTAGAAACTTCCCCTAGGCCTCCACTGAGTTTCCCCCACCTCCCAGGGGTCCGAGCTAGGAACCAGGCCCTTCTGCCTGGGATTGGAGCAGCCTTCCTCCTCGCCCTCCTCCCTCTCCCCTGCAGGCACACATTACTTCCGAGGCATCAACAACCTGCAGCAGCCATGGAACAGCTGGACAGGCCGCAGGAAACATGAGCTGAAGCCCAACAACCCCACAGAGGAGGGCCTGGCGAGCCTGCATAGTGTGCTGCTCAGGAAGGACCCCTTCCTGTGGAGGGCCGCCCTCCTCTACTATACCGTGTACCAGGCCAGCCACATGTCGTTCTGTGAACTCTTCAGTGACATTGGCAAATTTGTCAAAGACCCTAACACCCGATGGGATTACTGTGTGCGAGCCAAGAGGGGCTGGACTGATACCTCCCAGCCAGGTGGGTGTCCCTGACCATGGGTCCTTGAGTCACTGGCCAGTTGGCCTGGGGTGCAGTTCAGAGTCTAATCATAAAATCTGAGGACCCACTCAGGAAAATGTTGTTTTCCAAAACACTTTCTCAGCATTATTTTTGTACCACTGATTTTGAAAATTTATAGTCCAATAACATTCATACACCCTCCTCCTCTTATCAAAATTCACCAGTTGTTAATTTTTGCTTTCTCTCCAGCTTTTAGAAAACAGCTTCACTGACATTTAATTCACATGCTTGCAGGTCACCCATTTAAAATGTGCAGTTCAGGTGCTCTAAGCACCTGAACCCCAGGACCTCATCCTATGCTAGCTTCTGTGTGTGCTGAGCTGGCAACAGAGTCCAGGCATGGTGGTGCATGCCTGTAATCCCGGCACTGGGGAGGCTGAAAACAGCATAAATCTAAAAATAGAAATAAAATGCATAAATCTAAAAACAGAAATAAAATAAAATGTAAAGTGTAGTGGTTTTTAAGACAAGACAGTTATGCAGGTATTGCCACCAATTTCAGAATATTCTGTTTTGTTTTTTTTCTTGTTGGTTTGAGACAGGGTCTTGCTATATAATTAAAGCTGGCCTTGAGCTCACTTTTGTAGCTCAGGCTGGTCTCGAACTCACACTGAGCCTCCTGCTTCAACCTCCCAAGTGCTGGGATTACAGGCATGTGCCACCATGCCTAATTCTTATCACCCCATTAGCAGTCATACTTCATTTCTTCCCCTCTCCTCACCTCTTAGCAATCACATTGTTTTTCACTTTTAGTCTCTGTAGATGCACTGTTTTGGTGAAAGAAAGTTTAAAAAATTTTGTCAGTAGCCTAAAGATGTCAGATAGCACACAGAATTTTTTGTTTTGTCTTTAACAAGATGCACAGAAGTCTCTGGCCATTGTTGTACCCACTCCTCTCATCACTGAGATGCGACCCCCACAACTCTAAGGAGGAGAGGTTCCTTGCAGGAGCTGCAGCCCATAGTCAGCGGCCTCCAGGGCAGGGCGGCATGGCAGGGGCCTGGCACAGGAGGCTTGCTCTGGACAGACAAGAAGCAGGGAACCATCAAGGGTGGAGGGAGGAACCCAGGCCCGTCCCGGCCGTGCCCCCTCTTACTTTCTCATTGCTGGGACATAATTCATAGCACCCACAGGTTAAAGGAGATTATTTTGGCTCACAGTTGGACTTGGCTAGTTCCAAGGCAGAGCAGCGTGGCAGAGGAGAAATGGCCCATGACACGATAGGCAGGAAGCAATGCCGAGCTCAAGGGTAAAGGGGGTATCCTCATGGCCACAGCCCCGGTACCTGCTTCTTCCCACCAGGCTTCCTCAGCCAACATCACACCTGGCTGTCACACACAGTGATCAGTCACCTCCCTGTGGCCCCACCTACGAGCATGTGAGGCTCTGGGAGGACGTCTAGATAGTGGCAGAGCAGCCCCAGGGACCCACCGCTCCAGCCAGGCTTCACGCCTGGTGTTCCACTCAGGTGGGCACTCATGGGGGGTGGCATCATTTCAACTTTGAGATTATTCTACTTTATCAAAAATTCCACCTGAAGTCTTTTGAAACTGCTTACTCAGAGAGCTTGGAAACACTCAGGCCATGGTGGTTGTGCTGCTGGCATTAGTACCCATTGATGTACCAGGGATTCATTTGTGTGGAAGTGTGTTGTTCTGAAGATGGGGTTAGGCAATACAGGAACCAGGAGCAAGGTCATGGTTTCCTGTGTACCTAGCTGTGTCCAGGAAGGTTTCCTGATGAAGCCTCTTATCATCTTCTGTCTCCTTTTAGATCTCTTTGTTTTGTTTGTTTTTTGCATGGCTGGAGGCCAAATTCAGGGCCTTCTCACTGAGCTGCATCTCCAGCTGTTTTGGAACAGGTGCTCACCAAAGCACTCAGTTGCCCAGGCTGGGCTTGAACTTGGTGATCTTCCTGCTGTAGCCTCCTGGAGTGCTGGGGCTACGGTTGCATACCACCGTGCTTCACTGCAGCCTGCTAAGGTGCCCAGGGCCTGCCTGTTGTCTGTCATACCCATGAAAAGCGTGCGACTTGTACACTCCTCTTTCACTTCGTACATATTTTTCTCATTATTATGAGAAATTCATTTTATTTATTTTACTTTTATTTTTTTAAATTTATTTTATTTTTTCTTGTTTCAGAACTTTTGTTTGTTTATTTATTACTTTTATGGCCGGCTCAGCCTGCCCTGAGGGGAGGGCTGGCGCAGCATGTGGTGCTGGGGATCAAACTGTGGTCCCTGAAGCCGCCTAAGCTTTCCTAAGCAGGTGCTTTAGACCACTGAGCCATCCTGCTGGGCCTCGAGAAATTTATTTTTTTAAGAGTAGGAAAATATATTGGAGAATGGGAGTTGGGGAATGTGGAATAGGCATAGCTCCTGAGAAACAGGAGGGGTCCAGAATGCATTGCTATATTTGGGGAAATTTCAAATGTATGTAAAGACAAGAATAATGAATATACTGAGCCCTTGTTAATAGATTACCTGATCTTAATAATTACCGCTGTTAATAACTGGTTCCTCTGTTCCTCCATGTTCCTGCTTCCCTGTAGTACTGTAGCAGCCGTTCAGCGTCTTAACCATGGGTACTGCAGTGGATCAGAGTGTTTCATTCTGAGTGGATCAGAATATTTCACAGTTCCCATGTTAGTAGCTAACCTAACAAAATCAGTGTTAATTACCTCTGTAGAGGAGACTGTGTGGTACAGCAGTAGTCCCTTTTTTTTTTTTTTTTTTTTTTTTTTTTTTTTTTTTTTTTTTTTTTTTTTTTTTTTTTTTTTTTTGCTGTCAAGATCTCAATTTTAGTGATTCTGTAAACTAAAATTTAAAAATTTTCAGCCATAACCAGAAGTCCATTTACTAGATGCAGAGTAAAAATTTTAAAAACGGAATTTATGTCACAGTGACAAAACTTGTTTCATCTTTTTAAATAGACTCAGATCTCTCAAGCTATTGCTACTTTTCATGTATTTCCATTTTTTCTTTTTTTTTTCTTTTTAAGGTTTCAAAAATTTGTTGTTGAAGATTGGGCATGGTGGCGCACACCTATAATCTCAGCTCTTGGCAGGCTGTAAACAGGCACATCACTATAAGTCCGATGTAGTAGTGAGACCCTGAATACCCTATAGACCCTTCCCTAAAAAAATACAAAACAAAACAAAAATTTCTTGTTGATTCAGTAGTACTGATTACTGGAAAAAATTAATTTTCCTAATTAAGTATATTCTATCCAGGCAATAGTTATTAAAACTTGATTCAGTATTATCTTGACCATGATTAAAGAGGGGATCGCCTGCAACCTCCCAGAGGGTAAATACAGCTCAAGTGCAGCTCCTCACAGTCCTAGCCTGCTCCTCCAGGGCCTTCTCTTGGAGTTGGACCTGATTTTATTACCAGTCTTTATCTGAGTCCACTGAGGAATGGGACAGTTCTGCTTTTACTTCTTGGCCAGGAATCATTTGATTGTGAAAGTCTTGTGAGAAGACATGGTTAGGGTAGGAGGGGAGAGCTTGCACTTGATGGCAGATGGAAGGAAAAGGGCTTTCTTAAAAAAATCTTTTTTATTTACATATGTATTTGTTATAGGGTCTCGCTATGTAGCTCAGACTCATGGTGGTTCTCCTGTTTCCGCCTCCCCAGAACTGGGATTACAGGTGAATGCCACCACGTTTGGGTGACTGGCATGGCTCACCCAGGGCTAGACCAGCACAACATGTGTTACTAGGGATTGAACCTGGGTCCTTGCACTTGCCAGGCAGGTGCTTAGACTACTGAGCTATCTCGCTTGCCCTCCTACTTCTGTCTTTTCCTAATCCTACACATTCTTTAAAATCCAGTTCTAAATCTTCCTTTTGTAGAGAGGCACAGTATCAAAATAACCTAGATTGTTTCTAGACCATGGCCTCTGTTTTGAGGGCAGTGGTCTGTTGCTATTTAACAGCAACTACAAAAACCTAAAAATCCAGGCAGGCATGAGGGTGCATGCCTGTAATGCAAGGTCACCCTGGGCTACAAAGTGAGTTCCAGGCCAGCCTAAACTGCATAGTGAGACCTGGTCTCAAAAAGACAAAACAAGAACAACAGAAACCCTCAGGATCCACAAAAGGAAAACCTTCTAAGATCTGTCAGCCCATGGTCTTCGTTGAGACCTTGTCTGCTCCCAGACCCCCTGTCCCACCCACCAGTGCCTTCTCGCACCCTCGGAGGCCTGTTGGATTGGTCAGGGGGGTGGTGGGGTCAGGACAGCCATGCGTTTTCATGTGCCAGCCTTTCTTATTATTAGGGAGAGATGTAAGAAGAAGGACTAGAGGGGAGGGAAGCCTCGTCTGCGTGCTGTGCTGGCTTTCCCAAGACTTCACATGTTTTTGATACTATAAATAAATATCAGCAAACTGGATTTTTTCCCTTGCAGTGTTGAGACTGAAACACAGGCCCTGGGCATGTGAGGCAGGTGCTTCGCTGCTGAGCTGCACCCCAGGCCCACATTAGAATTTTTAAACTTCAGGTCTGTTCCTACAGCAGAGGGAATTGGACTAGTACCCAATTTTGTAGTAATTTATTAAACATCAGAAATTAAACACCTATGCTTCTTGCAGGGTGCTTCAGTAAAGACCAAGTCTACCTGGACGGCATCCTCCAAATCCTCCGCTACCGGGAGTCCATAGACTTTCATCTCCTGACGGCACTGGGGAAGGTGAGAAAGCCATGGCACCGTCCCTACTCAGCAGCTCAGCTCCGCTGTGCTGAGGCTTGGGTTCACACTCTCCCTTTATCATTGTGGTGGGATTCCTTTACGCCGTAACAAGGGAAAAATGTGCTTCTCTCCAAGGTTTCTCTGTGGTGAATAACAGAAAAGAACAGAACATTTAGGGCTTGGCATAGTTTTATATTTGCTTATGAAGCATCTCTCCAGTGTTCCATGCATTTTAAAGTAAACTAACACTGTGACTATTCCCTTAGGATCTGTAAGAACAAAGATATCCTCAGATGTGGCCATGTAGTTTTTAGAAGAAATTTGTCACTGGTTGAATCTACTTTTTTTTTTTTTTTGAGGCAAGGTCTTGTTATGTAGTTTAGGCTGGCTTAGACTCACTCTGTAGCATGGGCTGGTCTTGAACTCATGGCAACCCTCCTGCCTCAGCCTCCTGAGTGCTGGGATTACAGGTGTGCATCCCCATGCCTGGCCCAATCTAACATTTAAAATATGATCCACTTCATATTCCTCAAATTGTCTCTAAAATAGCACTCTTATAACACTTTTTGTGATTCTGGATTCAATTGAAATGTATGTATTACTTTTGGTTGCAGTCTTTCATCTCTGTTCATCTATAGCAGTCCTTTGCACATTCTTCTTATTTTTCAAGACAGTTTTAAGAGTTAAGGACAAGTTTCCTTCAAAATTCTGGTAGCCTGGATTATCATAGTGCTTTCTCTTTCTCTCTCTCTCTCTCTCTCTCTCTCTCTGTCTCTCTCTTTTAGATTGATTGAGTGACTGATTGATTGATTGATTGATTTCGTACAGGGTGTCCATACGCAACTTGGACTTGTAGTGACCCTCCTGTCTCAGCTTCTCCAGCACTGGGATTATAGGTGTGTATCACCATGCCCAGTTTCAGTGGCCAGCATGGCATGGGACTGGCACAGCATGTGGTACCAAGGATCATACCCAAGTCTGCACTTGCCAGGCAGGCACTTGGACTACTGAGCTATCTTCCTGGCCAATCATAATGTTCTTTAAAAAAAGAAATTCTATTTATTTATCTATCTATCTATCTATCTATCTATTTATTTATTTATTTATGGCTGCGTCAGCCTGCCTTGGGGGTGGGGCTGGTGCAGCATGTGGTTCAAGGGATCAAGCTGTAGTCCCTGTGGTTGCCTAAACAGGTGCCTTAGACTGCTGACCTATCTTGCCGGTCCTCATAGGGTTCTCTTTTGGTGTGATTCACATTAAATGTTTTTGCCTGGTGATGTTGTGTGTCCTGGTGTGTCACACTGAAAGCCACACGGCATTTTGCACCTATGTTGGTGCTCAGTCCTTGTCACTTAACCCTTTCTTCATGGCTGTACCCATTTCATACAACTGACTCCATGTTTTCTGGCAAAGCGAAATGCCTGGGTTCACATTCACATTTCCTGTCTAACACTGAGAGTAGCCACTTCCTCAGTGACACCTGGGGAAGCAAGTGCCATGTGCCCCTACTGAGGAGGTGCTATTGGAGTACATGCTGAGCTAGGCAGGCACACACCTTACCATTTGATGGGAAGAGCAGCAAGGACAGCCACTCAGGTCACCAGAACAGGAGCAGGAGTGACAAAAAGCTTAGCACTATGAGGAGCAGTTGCTAAGATGCAGCCAAGACCGGAAGTAAGCACATGCTTCTGGCAAATGCCATGGATAATTCCCTTAGTGCAGGGCTTCAGTACACCTTCAGTTATAAAACTGCTGTGGTCTGTGAAGCACAGTAGGCCGGGCGTGCTGTTCCCCTCCTTGCTCATGAGCTCAGAGCAGGCTAGGGCTACTAATCCATGTCAGTGCCAGCCCTGTTTTCATTACAGGTGTGGAGTAAATGGTGCCTGCATAATTTTAATAATAAAATACTTAAAAATGAGTATGCTATGGATATGCCACATTTCCCTAGAAACAAGACCTGATCTTGTAGTCATTTTTGCTCCAAAAGACACAGGAGAGTTTATTTTCAGAGGATATCTTATTTTTTCATGAAATTTATATTTGTTCATATGTAGAAATCTATATTTATTCAAGTAGAGTCATGCCATGGTCTTCTGGAACAATCACAACTCCAAACATGAATTTCTTGTGCTCCATTTCCTAGAGAACCATTGGTGCCAGCTGTTGAGCTGTGCTTATGCAAGTACTTGCTATTCGCGGAGGTCACGGTCAGCACAGCGGTCAGTGTGCTGATCCCATGGGCTCTCCACCCAAGGCACTGCCTCCTGAGGGCAGGCTTCACGCAGTTTCTACCAAATCTGGGGTTAATTGAAGACTCATGAGACAGCAGTGGCAACAGAAATGAGGGCTAAAATTGATGACCTACATAAAAGCGGTGACAAATCGCAGGCACCAGAACTCAGGAGATGTTTATTTCACACTAGTACATGAACTGTGTCCACTATAACACACGGCCTACTGAACTATGGAAATTCACATCAGATGTACCCATGTTTGTGTTTGTATTCTGGCCATCTGGCAGTTAATCTTAAATTCATCTGTTTACACAGACATTCAAGAGGCAGAGACAGGAGGACAGCCATGAGTTTGAGGCCAACCTAGCCCATGTAGTGAGTTCAAAGCCAGCCTGAAGTACATAGTGAGATACTGAAAAAAAAACCAAAACAAAGTAATTTGAAAATGATCCATATGATATCTTTTTAATACCCACAGCAGAAATCCATCTTAAATATAAATTGTGGCTAGTTTTAAGTTGTCCTCTTTTCCAGGTCTCTTACGAAGATGTGGATCGCCTGAAAGGACTGGCGGTCACAGAGAACATGCGGGTCCCCCACTTCCTGCAGGACCACGAGCGGTACATGGAGCACCTGGAGAAGATCATGGAGGTGAATGAGCTCACAGACAGAGAGCTGCAGGCCCTCATCTAGGCATGGCAGAGCGGCCCAGCCGTGGAGTCACCAGCAGGTGCAACCATGCCAGTGGACGCCTGAGAAGAGTGGCTTTCGACTTGAGTTTTCTGAAGAATGTTCCTCGGTGTTCAGCTGAATTTCTAGGTTCAGTGCAAACAGACCGTTTCCCTAAAATGTTTCTGTGGGCTGTGGAGGGAAGTAGCTCCTGCTTCCGCCGCAGTCTCAGCAGAGTCCACTGGAAGTGCCGCTGCTGCATGTTTCGGAAGAGTCCTGGCTGCGTCATGCAGTAAACTTCTGGGCGCAGAGGCTGCTCCACTGGAGACAGGGAGCCAGGCCTGCCCTGCACACTGCCAGGGATCCTGCGTTCTTCGAAAACCCAGTCTGGGATGCTCCAGGAAGCCAGCTACGGCTCAGATTTCTTATTTCTCTTATAAATTAAGTCATGTTAAAGGAAGAGGAAAAGCAGTTTGAAAAGTTGTCCTAAAATCCTTTATCGTCTCAGCCTTTAGAAACTAAATTGAAAAACTGTGTTTCGCCACCTAGCTGCATCCCCAGCCTCTGAGAATTGAGAATTGTCCTTTTTTTTTTTTTTTTGTCTTTTTGAGACAGAGTCTCGCTGTACAGTTCAGGCTGGCCTTGAGCTCACTTTTGTAGCCCAGGCTGGTCTAGAACTCACACCGATCCTCCTGCCTCAGCCTCCCAGGTGCTGGGATTACAGGCGTGCACCACCACGCCCGGCGCTTGAATTGTCCCTTTTTGCTCAGTTGCCTCTTAACTAAAATCTTTTTACTTATTGAAACCTGCTATATGCTTTTAAAAGTTTCACAAAGTTTTAAGATTCTTCCTCTGCATTATTTTATAGAAATGCTATGTTTATGTTCTGCACAAATCAATATGGTTGGGGTGGGGGGAGATGGTCACCATTTTGGGAACATGCAGCAAGGAGGGGACAAACAACCTGACCTGGAACCCAAGACAAACTTCCATGCCCTGAAAACTAGCATTCCCACCTCCCCCTCCCACCCCGGGCCTTGCGACACTGGCTCAGGGTGCTTCACCCAGACCTTTGACTTCATCGGACAGTGACAGCATAGTGTAAGTTCAGCAGTGAGAGCTGTGTTTGCTGTGCGTCTCCTGCCACCAGCTTGCATACTGAGCCTTGTAACTGGGTTGGTGTATGCTGGGCTGTGTATGCTGAGAGTCAAGGAGTTCTTCACACAACTTACTTTAATGATCAGAAAGAATCCTGCAGCGGCACCCATTCACGGTTGCCACTGTGGTCTCTACTGAAAGCCCCGAGAGCTCTGTACCTTGCTCAGGCTAAACCGTGGTGCTTACCCTGGTAGCTTTGCACTGCAAAGGCCATTCCCTTTTGTGCTAGAAATGCTTGTAGGAAACATGCAGGCTGCGTGTGTGTGCTTTCTCTTTCATGTACCTTGAAGGGCTAGCCTCAAAGGAGGGTGCTGCACTCCCAGGCTGGATCCTAGCTGGTGCCCGCCAGCTCCTCTGGAGTGTGGAAAGCACCCCTTCGTGCTGTTCTGACTGTGTGGTCTGCCCTGCTAGGTTCCAGGAGGCCGCAGGCACCTGCCAGTCACCTTGAGCAGGGGTCCTATGGCATTCTTGTACTTTCAGCTTGGTGTAGCGTTTTTCTGACTTTGTCTTAAAATTCTTGAAAGGTGATTGTGAAAACTGTGTTGTAAGCAGAGACAGAAATGGCAAAAATGTACCTAAGTCCTGTGACTTAAGCTCAGACATTTGTAAATCCAACATATGCTAATCTTAGCTTATAGTTTAAATGAAATAAAAATCACGGGAGCCTTAATTTCCTACTCAGATAATTTGTAGCGGTTCTAGCCCCTAAATTTTTTTTTTTTTTTTTTTTTTTTGAGACAGGGTCTCACTATGCAGTTGAGGCTGGCCTTGAGCTCACTTTTGTAGCCCAGGCTGGTCTCAAACTTGCACCAATCCTCTTGCCTCAGCCTCCCGAGTGCTGGGATTATAGGCGTGAGCCACCACGCCCGGCTAAAATTTTAGTGACAGTGTGTAGTTGAAGATCAAACTGATTTTAACTCAAGTAGTTAACCTGCAACAGGATATGGACAATTAGGATTTCCTCACCTTCTCCTACTATAATTCTAAGATAAAGTTGGATCAAGTAAATATTTTGATAAATTGTTAAGTTTTAATACCAGATAAAGGTAAAATTGTTCAAAAACGTAAGTCCACAGTCATCATTTCTTTATATTTTTACTTTTTTTTTTTTTTTTTTTTGTCTTTTTGAGACAGGGTCTCGCTATGCAGTTGAGGCTGGTCCTGAGCTCACTTTTGTAGCCCAGGCTGGTCTCGAACTCGCACCAATCCTCCTGCCTCAGCCTCCCGAGTGCTGGGATTACAGGCGTGAACCACCACGCCCAGCCTATATTTTTACTTTTTAAAAGCACTTAAAATTTCCATTATATTTCTCTGGGCATTTTCTGTGGAGTTATAATAAAAAGTAGCAGTGCTGAGATTCCTAGATGAAGTATGTGGACAAGTGTCGTGGAAACGTCTGTTCTCCAGAAGCCAAATTATATTTTTATTGCATAATTGCTGTGGTTCATTGTGTGGTACTTACTGAAAAGGCACAGGTGAGCTTTGTCTCCTAGCAGCCCTTCTGGTAGAAAAGCGTGGCTCTTGTAGGCCCCTCACCTCGTGGTGCACAGGGGTGGGGAAGAGCAGCAGCGACCGGCTCCTGTCATAAACATTTGTGTGCAGGACCTGCTGAGTAGAGAACCTGTGCTGGTGCCAGAGGTCCCTGCACAAAGAGAGAGGAGGACACAGGCCGGGAGGGAGCAGCACAGCATGAGCAGAGCGTGTGCTGTAGTCCTGGACCAGCCACGTGCTAAATCAGAGAAGAGGCCTTTGCAGGTGGAGGTCGCTCGCAGGTTTGCTGCTGCTCTTGGCAAGGCTTATGCTTGGAGCCTGAGCAGCTCAGCCCAGGAAAAGGCAGACCCTGAAAGCAGCGCAGGAGGCCTCAGAAGCCACGTGGGGTAAGGGTGCAGCTCTGTAGTGAGCGCTGGCCTTGCACAGGCACAGCCCAGGGTTCTGTGTCCAACATGAAAGGGTAAAAAGGCCTGGGTACCTAAAGGAACCAGCCCTCATCTGTTAGGACTGAAGAAAGGACAGCTGCCCTTGCTGCCAAGCTATTAACTGGGATGTGAACTTGGAAAGCCTGTCAGCTGGCATGGGTCTCACTGCCTGTGTTTGCTGTCACTCTGCAGCCCAAGGACTTATTGCCTTGAAACTCATGCCAGGAGGTGGGAGACTCTGGAGCAGGAACCCTGAGCATAAGAGGTCTCATGGGGCAGTGGTTCCAAGGCACCGTGGAGCTCTGTAGACTCACCCAGTGAGATCAGGAGAAATAGCCTGCATTTGTATAGGCCAGTGACGACAAACCTTGCAGAGCTTTCAGTGATAACAGCCAGCTGCAGCATGTGTGCCACAGGCTTACCACCAGTGGTGTATGGCAAAGTTTCTAACAGCAGCAAAGAGGTAGGGACCTAAAGTGTGAGCACCTCCTATAGATGAGCTAGATAGGTATTTGTTTTCTGGCCGTATTAAAATTACCTCTGTCAGCGCTGAGTGTAGCTCATTGCTTAGCATGTGCAAAGCCCCCAGCAGGCAAGCTGAAGGGACTTAGGAAGACAATATTTCTGTCTCTGGCTTTTGGTGGAAGATCCAGTTCCCTGTGAGCCCCTGTGTGGCCCTGATTAGATGTTAACAGGCCAAGAAGAGCTGTGAGCTGTAGGCCTTGGAGGCCTGGGCAGCGTCCTTAGTGAATTTCCAGGTGTCTCCAGCAGAGGGACCCCAGCTCTATTACTTCCCCTGCTCCTCCAGGGAAAATGCTGGCCAAATGTTGACTCTCACTGGCTGACCCTTGCAGCCAAGTCCTAACCTGTGCTTAGGAGACAGAAAGACTGTATGTAATAGGAGAGGTTTGCGTGCCACTGAACGCACCCCGAAGGGAGCTACTGAGCTTTCATGCCCACCTACTGCTAAATCATCGCCCCTCTGTCCACTCTGAAACTCTCCTTGACAAATTTGTCAAAAAAAAAAATCCCTTGAGATAGCGCGGTGAAGCGGTGCATGCGCTAATTTCACCCGCTCCAGGGGCTGAAACAGAGCCACAAGTTTAAGACCAGCATGGGCAACTCGGTGTGTGAGACCGTGTTTCAAAAATAAAAAAAGCCGGCAAGGTGGTGTAAGGGCGATAAGCACCTCTCCGAGTAGCTCTTCACTAAGCTGTGTGCATTTGAAGCAATATATTGGGTACCAGATTTTGGAATCGAGTTTCTGCTTCATGTTACCAACATGGTTACCCCAGGCCTGACCTGGGATGGCGTTTGGGAACCCCCAGCCCTTTACCATTTCCAGAAAACCCCAGTTCCCCTTGGGAGCACCTGCTGGTTTCTCCCACTAAGTCCTCCTTGGCCAGTCTTGACCCACAGGAGTAATACAGGAAGAGCGGGAGAGAGGGAAGCAGAGAAAGCATGCCTACCCAGGGGTAGGCAGAGTTGGTGCTGGGTGTGAGGACTCCAGAAACGAGAAGCAAAGGAGTTGGAGGCCCCCAAGGGAGGGCAGGTTGACTGCAGGAAGCCAAGTACTCAGTGAGAAGCCACAGAGGACCTGAACTTGGTTGACATCACTCTACAAAAGCTACTCCACAGAGAGCACCCACTGTGTGATCCTAATCAGCAGAGCTCTGAGAAGGGCAAAACCAGGAGGTAGGAGAGCAGCCGTGATTGCCAGGAGACAGGGGGGAAAGGATGGAGAGGCAGGGCAGATGGGCGGACTGCACTGCTTTGCTTTATCCCACCCAATCCTAAATCAGCTTTACTTTGCACAGTGGCCCCCTAGGAAAGTCTTTCTTTCCTTCTTTCTTTCTCTCTTTCCTTCTTTCTTTCTCTCTTTCCTTCTTTCTTTCTTTCTATCTTTCTTTCTTTCTTTAGCATTGCAGCTTCTAAAAATTACACCCCCCATCCCCCAAACACACACACACACACCAGTTTTGTGAGCCCAGGAAAATATCCCCAGCAATTTTTTGAGACAGACTTCTTTAAATTACCCAAGCTGAGCATGAATGTGGGATCTTCCTGCCTCAGCCTTAAATAGCTGAGATACTCTTATTCTGAACATGGGGATACCTGGTGGTCTTCGCATAGCATCAGAGCATGAGCCAAAAACTAACTAATCTCATTCTCTAATTAAAAGAAGACTGATGTTCAACTTACATAATGTGTTAATTCAAAAGATTACAGGGGTCGGGGTGCACCACAGGCAGAGAAGGCAAAGTTTGTGAAAGTCACCCATCATCACAGGAGTCTTTCAAGAGCAAACACCTGAATGGAGATCACATCAAGTGGCCAGATACCACTGAGCAGGTGGCCCTTCTGTTTGTGAGTCCAGTAACCCCCTTCCTTCCTCATAAAAAATGTTCCACCTAACAAAATCTACAGGGCCATTAGGCTGCAAACATTCTCCCATTTTCCAGCTAAACCTGATACATCCTAACAAATGTAGGATGATCTCCCACCAACATGTACCACTGCTGCTGCTGACAAGTCGTGGGCAGAAGCTAAATGGCCACACAGAGAGAATTTGGGGGCAGTGAGCTATTCTGTAGGATACCGTGCTGTGATGTAGGTCATCCTACAGACTGTCCCAACTGAAGATGGTTGCCTTACATCAGACATGTTGCTAGCTGGTTTTGGACACAGGTACTTGATAACTTACGTGCATGGCACAGTCAATGCTTTATCCCCATATAGATGCTTCATTGGATGATTGTGCCCAACTGTAGGTAAAGTGTCAGTGTCCGGAACTCATTTAAGGCAAGTGGAGTGCCTAGGTGTCCCCCCAAAGCCTCATGCAGTCATAGGGCATTTTCTAGAGTTTGTCAATAATTCATAATCCAATGCTGGGATTATGGGTGTGAGTGCTACACCCAACCAGGGTGGATAGTCTGCATTACAGAGGTGGCAGCTGCTGCTCCTCCCTTTGCTCTTTTCTACTGTCATAAACTGCTGCTCTCAGCCATGTGCCTCTCTGCCTTGGAGCCAACCGCATATGGACTGAAATCTCCACTAACTGTGAGCTAAATAAACCTTTCCTTCCTTAGTTTTGGGTGTTAGGTATTTGTCCCAGCAATAAGAGAAAACTGACACATGGAACAAAGCAATAATATTCTGAATGAGAGATGCATTAAATGCATTTTTTTGGTGGGAGGAATGGGTGTCCTGGGGATTGAACGCAAGACCTTTACACTGAGTTTTTCTCTGCCCTTTCCATCTTTACTCTGAGATAGGGTCCCACTAAGTTGCTAAATTGTCCAGGCTGGGCTTGAACTTGCAGTCCTTGGCACATCTCACCACATCTGGCTTAAATGCATCTTCTTACTTCACCGTTTTTTCAACTTCCTGTGGGCTTATTGGGATGCAACCCTACTGTAAATCAAGGCAGACCTGTCCATTTGCCAAAACCCAGAGAATGCACAGTGCAGAGAACCTTGCTGTAAGCCTCAGACATGACTTCACAGTAACATATTGGCACTAATTCAGCACTTGTGACAAATGAGCCACACTAAGGTGCTATGAATGCTGGAGTAGCAGGAGCAGGAGAGGGCTGGGGACTATCCTCTGTGCCTAACCTCCTGCAATCCAAAAGTGATCATAAAAATACCACTTCTTAAATTAATAGCAACAAAAATATAGACATTAGAACCAAGCACCAGTGCCAAGTGTGCCGGCTAGAGTAAGATCAGCTGCCTGTCTGCACATGTCCTGGTGGCTAGCACAGGCCACAAGTACAGGGCCCACAGGCTAGGGCTGCTGCTCGGCTCCCAGTCTATACTTTTCCACTGTAAATGTGTCCTTAGCATCATAGTATTGGCTGTGTGTCTCAGTAGCTGCAGCTGGAGGATATGGGGAGCAATCTTTGTGTTTGCCCACTTGTATGACAAACAGCAAGGTATGTGCATGTGTCCAAGAGTGTCAACCAGGATTTTTACCCACATCTATGCTCTGGCTAACAGGTTTTGCATATGTTTATCTGAGCATCATGGTGGGTAAAATATACCCAGACCCTTCTTCTGTCACGTAAGCATGTACTTTACCTTAACGGAACCTGAGTTTATTTTGATTTTTCTAGTAGAAGTAGCTCAATGCAGTAAAATCAGTGAAATACAATGAAAAACCAGACTTCCTTTTTTTTTTTGATAGGTAAAAAGTGAATCATTAAGTTACTACACATGGAGATGATGATGACAGCTTTGTCGCTGGCTGTGTGAGCCAAAGGTCCTGTGACAATAAAATGAAGCAAGAATCAAGGGATACCGACACAGGGAATGCAGACCTCGAATTCAGATGACAAAGAAAACAGTGATGTGAGTACATACGTGACTAGTCAAAATGGTACAAATTGGTCACGCAACCAAATGGAACTATTCAATGTTAAAACTCAACCAGAAATATAGTGAGGATCTTGACAGAGGTGAAACCTATCGGACAGGATGCTGGCACTTCCATTCAGTGTTGAAAATTGTTTGTAACAGAAGAAATGCCGCAAGACATTGTGAAATATAAATGCTGAAATACAAATGAAACAATTGTATTTATTATGACACATCACTGGCTGAACTGAAGCCATTCATGGGCGTGCTGTACTGAGCAGGGCTGTCTCAGGGTAATCTCGTGGGCTTGAGGGCTCTAGAGTAATAATGAAACAGACTTGGTTTCCTGCAAAGCTACCTAAGCTTTGATGACAAAGCCACTTACCAAGATAGAAAAAGAACTGATGATCAGCCTACTATCTGCTTATGATTTGAGAGATTTGTGGGTAATCGACAAGCAAATCACACACTACCTGAACACAGAACTATTGTTGACATCTTATAGCATTTCGTGGTCCCTAGAGCTCAGGCTGTATGTTCCCCCTAAATCATCCAAATGTGCAATAAAAATGCAGGTCCTCATAGATGCAGAGATGTTATGCTTTCAGTTTAGAACTCAGCCATCAGAGCCTTATCTGTATAGTAGCAAGCCAAATGGTGTGAACACATCATTGCTCCCGTCTCCCAAACTGATCAGAATGTGACACTGAACAACTGTTTTATCAGTTTCCTATTGATGTTCGCTAGCAGAGCACAAGTTGACCAGCACAGGAATTGCATACAGCAATGAAGCAGAAATTCCATGTGAAAGGCTGCAATTCCAAAAGAAGAACTGCAAAGTACAATCTTTGGATTTCAGAAAGATAACATAGGTCTTGAGGGGAGGGGAATGAGGGGGGAAAAAGTAACAGCAAGATATTTCAAGTACAAGCTGGGCATGGTGTTGCTTGCCTGTAACCCCAGCACTAGGGAGGTCAGGCAGGAGGATCACAATGAGTTTGATGCCAACTTGGGCTATACAGTAGTGGAGCTCATAAGAGATCATTCGCAGCTGAGGAAAAGCAAAATGATTCTGCCCAGGGAACGATGAAATCTAATTGTGGAGCTCACTAGTGGACTGACAGGTGAGCAGGCAGGGGCAGCATCCCAAAGACCTGCCAGGAAAATAGGAAAACCAAACAGGTGTCAGCTGTGTCCTACAGGAAACGATGGGAAAACAAAATACATGTGCCATCTGTATAAGCCATCCTTGCGATGGAACATGCAGCTGGCATGTGTGAAGACTGCTTTGGGTGTGGCCACTGGGCAAAGACTATTTCTGTGGTAGACCCTTGCTTGTATTCACATTGCAGTCTGCTTAGGTATTTACTTCTAATGTTATCATTTAGGTTTTGTAAGCTAGTATACAGTTGATATGAGAACGCTGATGTCTATTGTGTTCACGTTACATATTTGATATTTTATTTAGCTGATATCTTATTCTCCTGCTAAGAGCACACTGTACAAAGCTCCTTAAAGACAGAGAAAGACAAGACAGGTGACAAGAATGGCCTGCCACGTGGGAAAGGAGAGCTGGGTATGTGTGCTTCAGTGTGAGCAAGACACATGTGCAGAACACGCAGTTGTCATGTGTGAAGACTGTCTTGGGTGCAATCATTGGGACAAAGATTATCATTACTGTTATTTTTGTGGCCATTTCAGTCCACCCTGGGGGCGGGGCTGGCATGGTAGGTGCTGCTGGTGATTGAGCTGCAGTCCCTGTGCTTTGCCTAAGCTTGCCTATGCAGGCATTTCATATATATACACATATATATATATGCCAACTCAGCCTGCCCTAGGGGTGGGGCTGGTGCAGCATGTGGTGCCAGGGATTGAACCATGGTCCCTGCAGTTGCTTAAGCTTTCCTAAGCAGATGCTTTAGACTGCTACGCTATTTTGCTGGCCCACAAAGATTATTTTTGTTGTAGAGGCCTACTGCTATTTTCATCATAATTGATACATGAATTTACTTCTGATGTTATTAAGACTTATATGCAAGCACAAAGCTAATATGAAAATGTTGATGTTTATTCTAAATGCACAATACATATGAAGAATTTAATACTTTATTGTACTAAAAAATACTTTATTGTACTGATGGTTTATGTTCTACTCAACTGCACATTATTTATATAATAAGAACCTGAAAAAACAGCAAGAACAGCAAGATGTCAAGAATGTCATTCAAAAAGTCAAGAAAGGCTGGGAAGATAGCTCTGTGGTCTAAGCAACTGCCTGGCAAGAGCAAGGACCTGGGTTCCATCCCTGGTACTGCATGCTGTACCTGCCCCGGGACCCCAGGCACACTGTGCTGGCCACACAAACCAGGAATCATGGCATACACCTGTAATCACAGCGCCAAGGAGGCTGAGATAGGAGGATTACTTTGAGCCTGAACTGTGTAACCCTGTACCAAATAAGTAAAAATTAAAAAAAAAAATTAAAGGTCAGGACCACATCTCAGTGTAAGCTCTGCACATATACAGAATATCATGTCATCATGTGTGAAGACTGACTTTTGTATGATGATGACAGTAAAGATTATTTTTGTAGAGTTTTATTGGTCTTGGCATTCTAGCTCATATAGGAATTTATTTCTGTTGTTTAGACCTCGTACACCCAAAAAAGTCAACTTTGAAAATTTGATGTTTTATAAACACTCACTAGATATTAAAAATTCAGTACTTTATTTTCTTGATTTTTTGCCTGTTAAAAGCTCATTATTTAATATAATAAAACTCATAAAATTAAAATTAACACTTCATCAATAGAAATATTCTAAAGGATAGGCATGGGTTTTATACACCCATAATAATGTGCCTTTCTGATAAAGTTGGCACTTTGTCCTTCTCACTGAACATGAAGATGGCATGTGAGTATGGGGTGGAGGTCCAGTATTAGGCAGCTTTTGCTGGGGCACAATGCCCACATCCACAGTATAAAGGAGGAGGAGAGGCTGCATTTGGCATACAGTGCAGGAAACTCAGCCCCTGGTCAGCTGGCTGGAAGGCAGGCACACCATCGGGGAAGGGCACGAAGGAGGAAGCCTGCCTCGCTCACAGCTGCCAGGAGGCAGGGGGCAGCAGGGGGCCAGCAAGCAAAGGGCCAGGACCAGACCTAGACCCCAGGTCACACATCCATGTCCCGCAAGCACACCAAGAATTGTGCCCCATGACTCTCCTCATAGGGTCCCATGCCAATCAAGTTGGCCTTCCATCCTGACCACCACAGTTCCCATCCATGTCCTTATTGATGAGGTGACTTTCAGGAGGTGTGAGGTGGGCATTATCACCCTGGTCTTGTGGGGATCGTGTCATGATCCGCCTAAGGAGAAGCCAAGCCCAGCCACACAGGATCCTCCCACCCTGAGCTCACAAGCGTCCTGCGTATGGAGCCAGCATACAGCCATCCTTCATCATCCCCAAAGAAAGAGTGGCAGGGATCTCTCTTGGGGTTTCCAACATCCGAGCATGTTCGCGTCCCTTACACTCAATGGCATAACATTTGCCCGTCACATGCACATATTCTACGTTATTACTATTTGAGACAGGGTCTCTTTGTGTTTCCCAGACTGGTCTTTTTTTTTTTTTTTTTTTTGTCTTTTTGAGACAGGGTCTCACTATGCAGTTCAGGCTGGCCTTGGGCTCCCTTTTGTAGCCCAGGCTGGTCTCGAACTCACACTGATCCTCCTGCCTCAGCCTCCCAAATGCTGGGATTACAGGCATGCGCCACCACACCCAGCTCCCCAGACTGGTCTTGAACTCCTGGACTGAGGTAATAATCTTCCTGCCTCAGCTTCCTGAGTAGCTGGGAATACGGGCACTGACCACCAGTCCCAGAATCCCATAAGATTCAAATCATCTCTAGATCACTTATGATAGCTAATGCAGCATAATGCTAGGACAACAGTGGTAATACTGTATTATTTGGGGGATAACCATATGGGAACCAAAGCCTGTATGTTTAGCACTTATACAATATTTAAAAAAAATATTTTTGATCTGAGGTTGGCTGAGTCTGTAGAGGTGGAAACAACTGCAAATCCCTATGGATCCAGACAGCTGTGCTCCACTCTGAACAACAGAGGGAGCCTCTGGGCTAGGCATTTGATGGCAAACAGAAAAATATGATGTCCTCGGGATAGAATTTCCATGTTCCAGGAAGTGCCCAGAAGCAGAATGCTGCTGCACCGCCTAGCGAGGGAGTCAGGGCTGAGGGACTAGCATGGGGGTGTGCAGAGAAGGGGGCAGCTCAGGGCTGCAGACCAACATGAAGAGCAGATGGGACAAGGGAGCTGGGCACCCTCCCCTGGCCTCTTGGAGAGGCCTCACACTCACGGCAGCCAGGCAGATTCATCTGTTTATTTTTTCAAAACAAAACTAAAAATCACCACTCAAAGTCTTTGAGAAGAGTGCTAATCACAGTTAAAAGAATTCTGCAGCTTGTGGCCAGCTGGAACAACATTGCATACTGGTGGCTGGGAGGCCACCTCGCCCCCCTCCTCTGTACCTCAGATGCTGTCCATCTGTCTTCCCCTGGCCACTAGCCTGGCGATGGCCAGGCTCCTTCTGCTGAGCTTGGTGTGGTACTTCTCCCGGGCTCTGATGGGACCGCCATGGTCCGCCCTAGAGAGGTTCTCAAGCAATGCCACCCACCCCACCCAGGGGTGGGGTGTGCACGTCCCGGAGGAGGTAAGAGGGGCTTACTCCCCTCTGTGCCCTTCCCTTGGCTGTCATCATCGCTCCTGCTTGATGTTGGCTTCGCTGCGCTCCAGGGTGACCCCGCTGCTGTCCGGAGGTCCATCCTTCTTGCCCCAGTCCTTCTCTATGTAGAATTCAGCCAGCACAGGGCAGTGCTCAGAAGCCACTCCACCCCAGGACCAGTTATCTGGGATCCATGGGTTTGTGAGTCCTTCTCGTACCACGGCCCAGTGACCTGGAGTGGGGGGACACTAGAAGTCAGAGCAGGAACAGTGGGGTCACAGGCTGTGCTGCACATCTGGTGCCATCCCAGGCACACACACGATCTTGGCCAAAGTAACTTTCTGCGCAAGCAAGGGGTCACCCCTTAAGCACTGCACCGACTCAGAGGCCAGGCCTCCTGCCCTCCTCCATATTGCAGGGAGCCAGCATCATTTGAATTTGAACAGAAAATCAAGTATTTGAGCCAGGTGTGGTGGCACACACCTGTAATCCCAGCACTCTGGGAACCTGGGGCAGAGGATCACAAATTCAAGTCCAGCCTGGGGAACATAAGAAGGTCCTGTATAAAAATTAAAGAATAAAAAAGAGCGGGGGATGTAGCTCAGGGGAATGGCCTGGTACTGCAAAAACAAAAGGAAAGAGTATTTGGTGGGGGTCAGACACATCATGGAGATATCCCCAGCCATGGTCTTATTTTGCAGAGCGAGAGACACCAAGGAAGGAGGTGCTGGGGGATGGTGAATTCTTTCTATAGATAGAGTTGGAAGGAGAAATTTAGGCTTGTGAGAAAGAAAAGGCATTTTGAAAAAGGTAAAGACTCAGAAGCACATGAAGCTGGGGATCTATCTGACAGCATTACACAGCAACTTCAGAAGCAATCAGGCTGCTGTAGACACAGTGGGGTCCTTGGTCCTGAGATCTGGTCAAGGTCAGGGTAAGATCTACAGGGTGGGTACACAGAGGGATCTCTTCCTTCCTCCTACTGCCCCAGTCTCTCTTAGCCCCTTGTGTGCTGGAGGTCCCTATTCCAATGATGACTTCCCTGGCAGGTCTGCAGAGTCCCTGTGGGAAACCAGTGGCCAAAGGAAGGGGCTGTGACACAGCCCAGACTAAGGACATCAGCCTGGCTGTGCGTATAGCCTCTCAGGTGGGGACATGGGCATTGCTCTTTCCTAAGTTTTACAGGTTTTGTTGAAGATTAATGTGGATCCGCTAGGACCCTGTAAGACACTGTCTCCCTACTCTTTAGCCAGAGACCCTACTGGGCTGAGGAGCAGGATACTTGTCTAGCATGTGTGAGGCCCTGGGCACTGACCCCAGCACCGCAGTGTCTCTGATGCAGGATAAGTGACATATCTCACAGCCCACAGATGCCCATGGAGAGGGTAACATCTGTCAGGCAAGACTCAGGTCCCAGACTCTCCTTCAGAACAGAGGAAAGGGGCTGAGTTTTGCTTTCCTTACCTGTGAACACTTTCTTTAGGCTTTTGCTGATCCAGATGTTGTCCAAGGACTTGGAGCCTTGGGGGTTCCTGGTGCTAATGTTGGTGAAGGTGTGCGCGGGGATGAGGTGGTAAAATTTCTCTCTCCTTAGGATATCGTAGTCACTGCTATCTGGCCCTTGGCCAAAATCCCCTAATATGATGACATCTTTTTCTCCTAGAAGTACAAGGAAGAAAATCAGGAATTAAAATGGGTGGGAAGCAAAAGCCTGACAGCTTGAAATGGGAAGAGGATGATGCCCTGGTTTCACGCCTTAGGCTGAGGAAGATAGCAGGGTCTCTCTCATCCTAGGCTGAGGAAGACAGCAGGGTCTCTCTCATCCGCTGTCTCAGGGTTCCTCGTGCTGCCCCTCTCCGGTCTTCCAGGGCAGTGCTGGCACAGTACAGAAGCCACCTGTGTTAGAGCTCTTGGGTCTGGTCTCTCTGTGGAGGAAAAGCCAGCGCATCCTGCTGGATAGGAAACACATCTCCAGAGCACCCAGAGGGGCAGAAATTCTGAGAAGAGAAGAACACTCACTTTCCAGGGAGGGGTGTGCAGTTGACTTAGAAGAAGGACGGGGACACATCAGAGGGGCAGAACCAGAGCACGGCCATTTTGGGGAAGGTGGCTAAGGCAGAGGGGACGGCTGACTTGGGTCTCAGGGGATGCCTGGGGGTGCTCAGGACAATGAGGACAGGAAAGAATCTGTGCTCACTTAGGCAGGAAGTTACAGAACAGCCCAGTTTCCAGGGTAACACCTGGAGCAACTGATGTTCCAACAGACAGGGTATCGAGAAGACGAGGCTGGAGCTGTCTGCAGCAGCTACTTGTGCCTGCCTGGCAGCTGCTCTCTCTACTGAGGGTCCACCAAACCCCTGGCCCAAGGAAAGGCTGCTGTCCCCCAGGCACTCAGGAGCAGCCGCCGTGTCCACTACCGACGGGCAATGCTTGTGGCTCTCCGTTCTGGGCTGCTGCTCATTTCTAAGGCTGCAGCTGGAGCTCACCTCTATAATAGGGCCGAAGTGAGAATCTCCCTCCAGAATCCATGCCCAGTCTTCTGTCATTAGCAGAGTAGTACTGGGGTTCAAACCTGGGTCCTTGTACTTGCCAGGCAGGTACTTAGACTGCTGAGCTATCTCCCCAGCCCCCTGCTATGTTCAAATCAGCATGAACACTGCTTAGGGTCTTGACTGTTTCCTCAGGTTTTTCTCCAGCCACAGCGAGCACCCAAGACTCCCCATTGTCTGTTTCATGGAGCCAGCTCACAAGCAGTACCAGAGCAGACGGAGGAAGAGGAGGCAGCACAAGAGAAGACACAGAGTGCCTGTGTCTGTGTTCCCTCCCTGATCTGCACATCCCTTCCCATTTTTTCCTCAGCCAGTTCTCATCATTTTTACTGGGGCCGTGTTTTTTTTTTTTTTTTTTTTTTTTAATAACTTAAAGTGTAACAAAAGGGGTGATCCTGTTCCTTAAGAGTAGTGATGCTGCTGTCTCCTCTCCCCGAATTCCTTACTTCACTTTATTAGTCCAAAGGAAGGAGGAGGAACAGGGGCCACAGAGCTCTGAGAACAGGAGCTGGGGATCTGGAAAACCCTTCCTGGCATGGGTCCAGGAGGAAACAGCCAGCAGGGTTACTCTGAGATGGAACCTGGGCTCCGCCCCCTCTCAGCGCAAGCCCTGTGCCCAGGAAGCCACAGACAGAACGCTTTCCCCACAGTTCTGTTGGGATGAGGTGCCGCCCTCAGCTCAGGGCCTCCTTCCCTCAGCCTCTGAAGCCAGTGAAAGGAGGGTTCTCCCGACAGACACTGCCCCACATGAACTATTTGTGTCTCACTGAGGGCAGAGTGAGGTCAGCCTAGAGTGGAAAGGTTTTCTCCTTGAAGTATTCTAAGCATTTCCTCCACAGCTAGTTATCCTTACAGGAAACAGAGCAGTAGGAAAGTATTTTCCAAGGAAGTAGGCAGGAACTCTCAAAGAGTAGTTCCAGTCAGGCTCCACAGGACTCCCACGGCTCTGCCTGACCTTTCTCCCATATGCACCTTGGAAAGGGAGTTTTTAGGAAAGCGGTTTGTTCATGAGATCATCAGCACTACCTGTGATAGTCATGCATGGGGGTGTACACCTAGAATCCCAGAAATCTGGGAAACTGAGGCAAGACAGTCACAAGTTCAAGTCCAGCCTCAACAATTTTGGCAAGACCCTGTCTTGAAATGAAAAGTAAAAGGGGCAGGGCATAGTGGTGCACACCTATAATCCCAGCACTCAAGAGGCTGAGCCTGGAGAATTGCTCCCAATTGGAGGCCGGGATGGCCTACACAGTGAGTTTGAGGCTAGCTTGAACTAGATAGTGAGATTTTGTTTCAGACCCCTGAAACTAAACCAAAACAACATAAAGAGGTGGTGGTGGTGGGGTACAGCTCAGTGCAAAGGCTGTGAGGTTCAAGCCTTGGCCAGTCTTTCTCCTCGGCCTGACTATGCCTTCAGTAATGGTGAGAGGCCAGCAGTGTGAGATGGCGTCTCCTACAGCTTGGGAGACCCTGCAGGTCCTGTGTGGCTTGTGTGCTGAGCCCTACGCTGATTGAGATGGGGTGACCTGAGGACCCAGAGGGATTGTCCAGCAGGAAAGCCATCTGGGAGCCCTGTTGGTGACCAAGCTTGTGGTCACTGAGTGCCAGGCACTGGGCTGACCACTTCTGGACAGCACATCCTGTGACTGCCATGGCCTGGGATAGGTGATAAGCTTCCCTCTGCAGGCCAGGAGCGTGGGCTCCTGCAGCCCAGCGTGCTCCCATGGTCACAGGCTTGGAATCATGCTGAACAGATGGGGTAACCGGACCAGGAGACAGGCTGTGGCTTGTGGTGACATTCCTGGAGCCTGGTACTCACTGCATACCCACGACATCAGGACACAGGCTCACATGACTGCAGGAAGAGGGCAGAGGACTCCTGTAGTGTGGGAAGCTTTCACAGGGCTCAGGCCCCAGAAGGAGGGCTCTGAGGAGCAGGAGACAGGAGGTGTCCCCAGCTGCAGGACATCACAACGTTCTGCTGCTGCAGGGATACCTCACTCAGGTATCTCAGAATCATATTCCGCCCTGTAGACCTGCATCACAGAAGCTTTCTGTTTTTTCAGTACTGATTATTGTTCCTGGAGCCTTGACATTGAGCTACATCCCCAGCCTCTGTTTTATCACTGTTTTTGAGACAGGGCTTTGCTAAGTTGCTAGGCTGGAACTTGCAGTCCTCCTGCTTCAACCGCCTGAGTGCTGGAATGACTGGGGTGCACCCCTACGCCTGGCTACACCGGGGGTCCTTGTCCCGGATTCTCCACCACAGGAAGTGGGGTGGAGAGGGGTGGGCTGTCACTTCTTTCCTCAGCTCCCAGAAGTGAGCGGAGGGGCTCAGCCCCTTCTCCTCAGAGCCCCTGAGCCTTCTGAAGTGCCAGGGTCACCCACCATGGTGGATCCCTGTCGAGGGACCACCCTGCCAGGTGCTATGGTCTCCACTTTTACTTTCACAGAGGGAAGCCCTGTCCTCAAGTCCTCCTCTGACCTGAAAGCAGAAAGACCCACTATGGACACAGCAGCGCTGGCCGCACAGCGCAGGCAAAGGCAGCGAGGCTCGGGTCTCAAGGATGCAGTTCCTGCTGGCACAGCGGGAAGAAGGCATCATCTCCTCTGCTGACTGACTCAGCCTGGCTGTGCATGGGCAGGAGCTGCCACTTCCTGCACCCTGGCCCGGGGTCACGGTTAACAATTAATTGGCTTTCAGTCACAGGCAGGGGACCCAGAGCATATACAGGTCACTGCCCTATCTGGATGCCAGGCTGCGGTTAACAGTCTCTTGGCAATTTAGCAAACAACCTGCTGAGGTTTCTGATGAAAACCTGGCCCCTCCCTGGGTTCCAGGGGAAGGAGGGTGAGGGGTCAGCTTAAGGCCTGGCAGGATTGGGGAGCTTTCTTTCCTGCACCTGAGGGGGAAAAGAATGCAGGCTGCGAAGCATAAAGTGTTACCCATATGAAAAGCTGTCAGAGGTCACATTGTCTTGTTTTTGTTTTCCGTGACACCAGAGATGGAACCCAGGGGTGCTCTACCACTGGGCTACATTCCCAGCCCTCTCTATGGTTGAGATAGGGGGTTTGGGTCCAAACTTATGATCCTCCTGCCTCAGCCTCCTAGAGTAGCTGGGCCTATAGGTGTGCACCAGGTGTAACAGGTGACAGAGTGACTGAGGGTGAACACAGCCACTCCTGGGTAGGGCCTTTTAGGGACTGATTTATTTTCCAGTGAGAGGACTCTAAGATTTATCCTACGGCCCTCCCTAGGTGCTACCAATGGATGTGTAGGTGAATAGCCAGATGGGGTCCACGACATCAGCAGAACACTAACTATTCAGCCCAGAAAGGATGGGAGTTCTGATACACAGTGCCCTGGGGCAAACCATGAGGATACCAGGGCTGCTCAAGATATATAGCACCTGTGTGAAATTTAAAATTTATGGTAGTAAAAGACCCACTGCTGTTCATCCCCTCAAAGCACTCCCCCATGACACTTATCCTATGATCCCTGCCACTTTCTGAAGCAGTTCTGGCAATCTTCTTTCATGAGTGTCTTTAGGAGGTGTGACAAAAAAATACGGTGAATGTTGCTGCTGTCTGGTGCCATCGAAAGGAAAAGACTATAAAAATGTTACAGCATGTCCTTATCCACCTGTCACTGGATCTAGAATTGTACAACTTCCTGCTCTTTCCCAAAGCCAAAATGACCATGAAAGGACACATTCTTAGTTTCAGAAATCAAGGCAGTCAATGGTGTAATTAACCAAGAAAAAGAGGAATCCCAGAACTGCTCCAGAAAGTGGCCAGAAGGGTGAGGCAAGTGTGTTTGGAGTGAGGGGTATTCTCGGCAATGCTTTTTATGGTAATAAAAGTTTTAAATCTTCACTTTATTTTTTAGCCACACCTCACATTATGGTAAATGATATAAGCCAGATCCCAAAGGATAGGTCCTGAGTGATTCCCATTAGATGAACCATGTGGTCACATCCATGGAGCCAGGAAGCAGGGTGGTGACTGCCGGGGACAGCGGGAGGTGGGAAGGATGGGGAGTTTGTGTTTCAGGGGCCCCAGAGTTCCAGCTGGGGACAGCAGGAAGGTTCTGGAGATGAGCTGTGGGGACAGATACATGACAGAATAAGTGGATTTAAGTCCACAGACTGTGAACTTAAAAATGATCCAGCAGGTACATGTCAGGTACCTGTACTACAACAAAAATCTTTTAAACTCTAAGCTCATAGCTCAACTGAAATATTTTTGTAGCCATATCTGTACCGAGTCTCCTAGTGGGAAGGGGCAGGGTAACAGGGGGACATCTTTGAAGGCTAAAAGTGCAGGTCAAGACTCAGGTACAGAGGAGAATCCCAGGCTGCAGCTGCCCAGCCTCTGGTGGAGAAGGCGCTGGCTCAGGCCAACCCCATCTTCCTCACTGTCTTTGTTGTCTTGCCAGCTTTCCTGCTGGTACCGAGCACAGAAGCTTGGGTTCGTGGGGGCGGGGGGCCTAGGGAGGTTCCACCTTTCTCCCCAGGGTCCTGGATCTTTGCACTAAGCTACATGCCCAGCTCTTTATTTTGATTTTTGTTTGTTTGTTTGTTTGGAGACAAGGTCTTGCTACAAGTTCAGGCTGGCCTGGAACTCACTATGTAGCCCAGGTTGGCCTCTAACAGCAATCCTGCCTCAACCTCTCGAGTGTTGGAGTTACAGACACGTACCCCTGCAGCCCACCCCAGCTCTATATTTTAAAGTTTACTTTGAGAAAAAGTCTTGCTAAGTTGCTCTCTTGCCCAGGCTAGGCTTGAATCTACAGTCCTCCTGCATCAGCCTCCCGGAGTGCCGGGACCGCGTGCCTGTGCCTTCACAACTTGTTGTATTTTTAGTTCCTGCTGAAAGCCTTTCTGTCTTGGGTGAGATAGAATCTTGGCCTAGTTTTGATTTGCATTTCCCTGACAGCTAAAAATGTTTTAAAACATGTTTATTGGTCATTTGTACTTCTTCCTTTGAGAAGTACCTATTCCATTCACTTACCTATATTTTGATTGGGTGTTTGGAGTGGTTCATTTTGTTTTATTTTGTTTGCTGTTCTGGAGAGTAAACCCAGGTCCTTCACACTAAACTACTTCCTCAGCTCTTCTTTGTTTTTTAGATAGGGTCTGCCTTGGCTGCTAAGTAGCTCTGGTTGGACTGGAACTTGAGATCCTCCTGCCTCAGCCTCCAATCTGTGTTCTAATTCTCCTGATGTTTCAGAAGTGGCTTGGCTACCCTAAGCCCCAAGGTACTTGGTACTTCTCTCTGTCTTCCTGGTGGCCCAGCAGAAGGGGCCTGAAGAGGGTTGGTAGCTTGAGCTCGACAGCCACCTAAGGGGCTGAGCCTACGATCTGTGTCCCACCAGGGAAAACTCAGTTGGTTGCTAATAAGAACATGCCTTCCCCATGCACACCTGCCCGCCTTTCCTAAGAGCACGTGAGCATCCCAAGGTGGCACAGTGGAGCGGGACCTGGACAAGTGCCATCACAGGGAAGCTGCATGGATTCTATTTGCCCCTGATTCTTCCCAGGGGCACAAAGCTAACACCAGGGAATGCTCGCGTAATGCCCACCAAGACAGGCATGGGCCACGCCCAGGGTCAGCCAGGCCTTGTGATAAGCAGGCATGTGACTTTTTCCCTGTCCACACAGCTTGCTCTGCTGACAAATGGCTGGCCTTGGTGGCACAGAGGACCCCAAGGTGCCTGCTCGGTCTCGGAGAAGGAGCTGTCCTACCTTTCAGGGTTCCCTGCAGGGCCTGCGCCAAGCTTGCCAGCCGGTGGCCATCACTGGGATTCTTGCCAGGATTGTCCATCGCCGGGAGGCTCAGGGTGGCCAGGTGAAGGTTCACGAGGGTCACTTCATTACTTCCCACCTGGACAGCGGGAGACAGAGCGACAGGGAGGGACTCGCACGCTGCTGCTTCCTGGATGCACCGCGTGCAGCTCAGGGCCGGCTTCGTGCACACAGCAGACCATGCCCAGGAGACAAGGGAGGGCTTCAGTGTCAGTCCCCGGAGCCCAGACCTGCACAGACAGGACCTGCGCTATACCAGATCCCCACCCACACCCACACCCCCACCCTGAAATCGGCTAGGGCGGCTGCACATGGCAGGGCTTGATTTATTTTCTTCCCTTCTAAGCAACCCTACCTATGAGAGAAAGAGGTGTCTCTAACAGCTAATGTTAGCGAGACTCCTCCCCAGTCCGTGTCCGTCTGACACTGGGGGTTCAGGTGCCTGGGAGACGACCAAATCCTGATTAACTCTGATCACAGCTGGGCAACAGGGGGTGCTCACAGGCCACAGCCAGGCATTTAATTGCTGGCCAGCGTTGGCCCCAGGAAGCAGAGATGTCAGGCTTGGCTGGCAGATGCGGCTCCAGTTTGCCACCACTGGGCCTACAGCTCTGCTGTGGCTGCCCAGCCTGACCGAGGGACAACCTGGAAATGGGCTGGGCAGGGGGCCAGATGCCCGGCATTTGTTCCCATCTCTCTCTCTCTCTCTCTCAATAGGGTTGAGATGTTGCTACATTGCCCAGGCTGACCTCAAATTTGCATGTCTCCTGTCTCCCGTCTTAGCTTCCTAACTAGCTGAGTCTACAGACATGCAGCACTATACCTGGCTCCTCCTCTCTCTTGCCCATGTGTCAGTTTCTGGGGCTGGGAGTCACTGCAGATCACCTTCCTCCCTGCCCCGGACAAGGACGCCTGCCCAGGCAGGCCCCCAGGAGTATGTACTGACCCAATCTTTAAAAAATACAGTCAAAGCAACAAGAAGAGGTTTTTCTTGATTGTGGTTCTACAAAGACTTCCTGTCTAGAGGGAGCAACACGCACAGGTGACCTGTGGTGCAGGTACCTTGAACTTGGCGAGGTGCGGGCTAGGCGCCGGGGACCTCCCATGCCCATTGCTGGGTGAGCTCTCCTGCCCAAGAACATCTCGGAGCTCCACACCGGCCGTGGTGTCCCACAGGAACCCTGAGTATCCAGCTCCCTGAAGTGAAAAGGAGACAGTCGGCACTGGGTGTGAGTTCAGCAAGGTGCACCCTGGCATGGGGGGATGCCAGGTGAGACACACGCCACTCCCCAAGGTCATTCTCCAAAGTGTCCCACACAGCCAGGCCTTGCCCTTTGGCTGGGCAGCGTTACCTTGGCAACCATTCCATGTTCAAGGCAGCAGCTTGTGCCCCACCCCCTTCTAGGTGAGGACCTGGTGCTTGGAGGGGCTAAGTAACTTCCTGAAAACCCTGCAGCTCCAAAGGCCACACTGAGAACCATTCGGGAGCTTGCAGGGGCAGAGGCGACATGCAGAGGAGCTGCTGGATGAAGGAGCCTGGGGCTCACCCCAGTGCTCGGGAACTGAGGGCTCTGCAGGTACACAGGCTTCAGCCTGGGTCCCAGGCCCTGAGGGTCCTGGGGACACAGATTGCAGGTTGCCGTATCACCCCTGCCATCTGAGAGGCTGCGCTCAAGCTGTCTGCCTCAGCCATGGCTGCAGGCTTGGGTACGGGGCAGCTTCTTCTTTGCAGCCTGCAGCCTGATGAGCCTTCAGGGCAAGTGGGTGGGGGCTGCACACTGTCACCCAGGCCAGCAGCGCTGCCCACAGCCCTGTCATGATGCCAGAGAGGACTGGCCCTACACGAGTGTTTCCCTGGGCAGCTGCCCTGAGTCTCCAGTGCCAGCTTAGGCCGAAGCTTCTGTGCCTCCTAGTTAAGAACTGGGTGAAGAGTCACAGGCTTGGTTGTCAGTGTCCCCTGTGTCAGGGAGCCACGAGCCACTCAGGCTGTCTATACCTCAGTGTCCTGGACACTGTGAGGTCTGCGGTGCTCCCTCAGCTCTGTCCACTCCTCTCCCTTGTGTGTGTCCCATGCAGCAGTGCCCAAGTCACCTTCCGTGCACAGGGTTCAGGGCCCACAGCATTTTCTGCCTAAAAACTATTCCGGTTTCCAGCGCCACCTTCCTTCTCACAGCCACCTGTCGCACCTGCTCTGTTTGTCCCCAGTGGCCCCAGGGCCTTTCCTTTTACCCCCACCCCAACTTCTGTGAACACTGCTTCTTCTGTCACCGGTTTGTGACCCATCTGGGTGCCTTTACCAACTCAGACTCAGGTGGTCAAGGTCAAGAGCAGCCATCAGGGGAACACAGGCTTGGCTCTGCACACCATCTCCCTGGCAGGGGGCGCCGTGGGGAAATTCGCTTCTTTAAAGTCTCTGAGGTCTCCAGTTTTCTCTTCTCTTCTCTTCTCTTCTCTTCTCTTCTCTTCTCTTCTCTTCTCTTCTCTTCTCTTCTCTTCTCTTCTCTTCTCTTCTCTTCTCTTCTCTTCTCTTCTTCTCTTCTCTTCTCTTCTCTTTTCTTCTTTTTTATGAGCATAACATATTTACTGAGGGAAAGAAAACTTCTGTCTGAGACAGGGACAGAAGCAGGGACTGAGTGGGTTGTCCCCTCTACTTTCTTCTCTGCAAACTTCTTTGGGGCCAGAGACTTGGGAGCCAGAAAAGGGACCAGAGGACCAAGGGATATGAGGCTGGGAAGCAGGGCTTGTGCTTTCTTGTGCAGATACAGACTGAATATCCCTGACCTGCAGGCAGATTGCTTAATTCACATTACTTTAATACATCTTTGTGATTTTTGGTTGTGACCACTAATCCTGATAGTCAACTTCATGGATGAAGAAACGACTGGCAGATTTATAGGGCACGTAGCTAGGTATACCTGGAGGTCATGGAGGTGTGACCTCGGGTATCTTGTGTAGTCCTCGGCCCTTCCTCTTCAGCACTGTTCCCCTGCTCTGCTCCTGGCCACTGTGAACTGCATAGCCTTGCTCTGCTGAACCCTTCTGCTTGATGTGCCTGCTTGGAGCCTGCTGACCATGGACTGAGTCCTCTGAAACCGTGAGCCACAGCCATGCGGAAGCATTCCTCTTCTAGGTTGTGGGTGTTAGGTCTGCATCTCAAGGACAGAAAAGCCGAGCAGCAATCTGTCCAGATTTAAAATTCCAATAGGGCCTGGGTGACCTATGCTATCCCAATCAGCTGTGAGGGTGCCAGAGGAGGGACTGCTTTCTGCAAGGCACATCCCACATGACACGCAGAGCCTGGGGCAGAGTTGACATGCCTGGGGGATTTGTTGGATAGATGGAGAAGGTGTGCTGGATGGATGACTCTGCTACACAGACACACACACACACACACACACACACACACACACACACACACACCCTGGGTGCCATTGATAGAATTGATAGAATGGCAAGGTGCTACTGCTATTTTTGTGAGATCCAGTGGAGATGGCGCTGGTCTCGGTCATTGGCCCCGAAGCACCACGCTCACCACGCTTGAGCCCATGCCACAGCCCCAGAGAGGGAGATTGGGAGATGCTAAAAAAAAAGGCAGAGGCTGACTGTCATTAACAATCAGTGTAGGGTTATTATTGTCAATAGTAATAAATGACTGGTTACTTTTAATCTAGCATGCATTTATGATTTATGGTTTAAGAGCCTCAGTTATACATACCAACCATATAATTCTCAGCACAGTAAGACTGCTATGGATGAAAAATAACCACTGCATTTATAGGAAAACTATGCAACAATCTTTTTGTTGGTTTTTTAAGACATGGTAGTTCAGCCAGGTCTTGAATTCATTATGTAGCCCAGGATGGACTCAAACTTGAGGCAATTTTGTTGGGATCCCAAGTGCTGGGATGATAGGCTTGTGTCACAACTCCAGTTTTTGGGTGATGGAACCCAGAGCCTTGTACTCTGGCAGGCATGTACTCCGCCCCTGAGCCACATCTCTAGCTCGAGATCTTTTTTTAAGAGTCGAAAAGCCTGCAGATTTAAACCTAGCCTTGAATATAGTATGTAAAAGTGAACATGTGTTCACGTGGAGACCCACCAGCACCACAGGGCAACACTGATGGCAAAACTCAGGATGGGCATCTGCTGGCAGTGGGCGGTGGCAACAAAAGATCTCTGCGTGCAGATTCAACTCTCAAAGCAAATACTTCAGCCATGAGCTCAGGTGATGCTGAAGTTTCTAGTCAGTGAGCAACAGGCTGAAGGTGGCAAGGGGATTTTCTTCTTCGTCCACTTTATTTGCTTTGGTGTTTTGAAACAGGGTTTTGCCATGTAGCCCAGGCTGGCCTGAACTTGTGGCAATCCTCCTGCCTTAGCCTCCCAAGTGCTGGGATTACAGGTATGCAGCACCATGCCTGGCTTATAACAAAGGGATTTCAAGGACAGGACAAAAATGCCTCATTGTTATCTTGGCCTTGAGGGAAATTCCTCCTCCTAGGACTCTAGGCTTACACGTCTTTCTGTCCACTCCTCAGCTCTATAAGAAGTGAGCACCAGGGCACTGGAAAGGAATGAAAGAGACCGAGGAACTGGGTGCAAGTACCAACTTGCTCAAGGACCCTGGCATAGGAGACATAAAGCACGTGGCTGGTGGCTGGGGGAGTCCTCCGAGATAAAATGAAGGCAAAGGTGAGGCTGGGCAGCCCAGTGTACCTTCTGGAGCTGACTTGAGGGCTTCTCAGCGACCAGGCACCGCCAGCACCCCCGAGGACCCCTCCACTTGCGGATGTTGGGCAGGACTGGCTGGTTTAGCTCTGTGCAGAACTGCAAAGACAGAGACCAGGGTTCAGCAAGGGTCCTCGGCGCTGTGACTCCAAGTCAGCGCACGAGGGCCAAAGGCTTCCAAATCCAGATGATGGAATATGCAGCATGAATTAAACACACACATCTACCCATGATACCCCAAGGCCTGTTGGGACTGAGTCTTTCTGTCCCAGATGATCCCGAAAGAGAGGTCATACCCCTGTCCATGCTGTGCAGCCAGTGGCTCAGATCCCAGGGGCACCCATCCGGTCAGTGTTGAATCCAAAGGGAAGGAAGAGGACCCCATCTGGTCCTGCTGCTCCCCAAGGCTTAGCTCAGGGCACAGGGACAGAGAATGACCCCCACTTGTGCTCAGTGACACACACGATCGCAGGCTGGTGACAGTGCCTACCCACACATACACAGCACCCACAGCTGCATATGCCTGTGTGTTCTTCAATGTGGTGTGTGGACCAAAAGGGGTCTCCGTCATCCAGGCAAAACGAAATAGCCCAAGGTAGAAAGAAAACCGATACAACTGCCAATTCCAGCCTTGTTGTAATGGTGCATGCCTGTAATCCCAGCACACCAGGGGCTGGGGCAGAAAGATTGCAAGTTTGAGACCAACTAGGGGCAACTTAGCAACTTAGTGATACCCTGTCTCAAAATAAAGTTAAGAAATTTCAAAAGGACTGGGATGTTCCTAAGTGCAACGACCCTGAGTTCAAGCCCCAGAATTGCAAAATAAAAACCACAGATGATTAGTGTCACAGTGCCCAGGCCGCTTCTCTAATTCATTCTACCGAGTCAGCTCTTGTGAGGGTTTCCCTGGACTTCACTGCATTTGAGCCCAGTTTCTTTCTTTTTTTTTTTTCTTCTAGTACTAGAGATGAGGTCAGAGCCTTCACAGTGAACTACATCCCAGGCTCTTTTAAATTCTGGATAGGATCTCACTAAGTCACTAAGCCAGGCTGGGCTTGAACTCAACATCCTCCGGCCTCAGGCTTCTCCAGATGTGCACCACCACGCCTGGCCTGTGTTGTTTCTGAGATGCTCTGACATCTGGTGTGGCCCTCTCCAGTGACATCCTCCTGTCCCTCCACACTCCTTTGAGCACCCCACTTGCCTCTTTCTATCTGCCCCCCTTCCAGGGTCTCTCACTTTAACCAGCTGCCTTTCACAATGCCTGCTAGTCCCAGAGTCAGCTTGTACCTGTGTATCTGGAAGGCCCCATATCTGCAGCCGTGGACCGCATCTCTCCCCTGAATATTGAGCTGCATTCATGACAGCCCCTTTAACAGTTCTGCCCAAAGGTCTCCCCAGAACCACAAACCTGCACTTCCAAGAGGAACATGTTAATAGCCCTAGGCTTCCACCAGGGGAGCTCTGAGTTTAAAAAGCCCCATCAGGCAACCAGCCCAATTGTCCACCAGTGGAACTCTAGGCTACAGACAGCCAGGCGGCCATGGGGATGGTTCTTCCCAGCAACACCCCTCTCTGGCCCTCAGGACCCTCAGGTCCCTGAGAAAAGGCACATCTCTGATTGCACCCCAAAGCCACCCCAGCTCAGCCACCCCACTCCTGGTGCCACTACTCTGAGGTGAGAGAGGTAGCCTAGAACAAAGGCAATGCTGTCTGTGCTAGTCACTTTTAGAGACCATGTTTGGGACTAAAGTAAGGATGATCAATGTCACCAGGTACTGTTAAAGAGAAGATTCTCAGGCCTTGCCCCAGACTTGCTTAGAGACTGAGCTAGGCTAGGAAATCTGCATTTGATGGAGGCAGAGCAGGCTTCATGGGTGGAGGAAAGACATCATGCGTTACTTTACACTTCCATCTACTCTTGGGTAAACTCCAGGAGCCTCACCCCATGGCACCTCAACTGCGCTCACCTGATGCCTCTCTCTCTCTCTCTCTCTCTCTCTGCCACAGTGCTGATTACCCTTCCCTAACCCCTCCCCAAGCACTTATGTCATAAGTGTTAGTGACAGGGAGCTGCCTAGGCCCCAATTTTCACAATCAGTTAAGCAAGAGGTAAGGATTTTTCTTCCATTTCGAGGACTGGAGAAGATAACTGTCAGTCTTGCAACTGAGGTGACACTGGTCACAGCCAACCTAAGAAGGGGAAGTTTAGGTCCCTGCTACTCCACCTATGGACCATGGATCGCAGCACAGGCCTCAGGAAACCCTGACCTGCGCCACCGTCCAAGTTGCTGCAGGTCCTAGGGTTGTTTCTAAGCCCCCAAAGCTTTGGGAAGTCAGCCTGGGGGCTTCCTGGGGGCTGTCCTGGTGGGTACCCCACCCCTGCTGTCCCTGAAGTGCTCCAGGAGGCACATACTCTCCCAGCTGTTCTTGGTCCCATGCTGCCCAGGATAGTGATGCCCATACTGGGTGTAAAGTCAGGGTCACCAGCTGGAAATAGTGAGCAGCTGGGTGGTCTGCTCTGTGGCCTCTGCCTGGACAGGTGGCACAGCGCCAGGTCACCTCTCAAGCCAAACATTGCCTTCGGTGTCATACTTAGGGCAATACATCTTCCAATCTGTTTCAGTCACATCTGCAAAAGGAAGAATTCCTACTGTCACAAATGACCATCCAGGCAGAAAGGTGGGGCCAGCAGGCAGAGGCAGCAGGCATGGCCATGTCACCCAAAAGCCTCTGGGGGAATTCTGGCCCTCACAGCCCAATACAGTGCTTCATCTCACAATTCTTAACCCCAGTGGCTCACTGATCAGTCGCCTTCCTCAGAATGAAGCTGTTTACGGTGGGTACTGTGGTGGGCTTCCTGGCGTGGTGGCACACACTTGTGATTCAAGCTACTTGGGAGCCTGAGACAGGAGGATCATGAGTTCAGCAGCGGTTTGGACAGCTTAGGGAGACGCTGTCTCAAGTGAACAAACCAGTGGCACAGTGGAGCCCAGTGCTGACTGACTTGAGGGATCTGGGAGGCTCTGTGGAATAGGTTCTTGCTCTGAGAAGCTCAGGTAAGCCGGATGGTTATCAGTCTGGAACTCAGCCAACCTTATTCAGTGTCCAAGTTCTGGAAAGATAGCTTTTGTTATTTACCATTTTAGTTGTCCTGCCCCACTCCCTAAGTACGGTGGGCTCCAGCTCTTTGCAGGTAATCCCAGGAAATGTCAGCAGAGTGTATGACACTTTAATGTACCCACAGGGTCATCAGGGCATGAGCTCCAAGGGTACACTATGACTCTGGTCCCTTTCTGTTCTCTGCTCGCTGGGTGCTGGGAGGCCAGCAGCTTCCCCTGCCAGGCCCCGTGCTGGGATGCTCCGGCCTCCCCATACAGGCCCTCTGACAGCAGGGTCACCAATCACACAGCAGGACCTCTGAAACCATGAGCCTTTCCTCCTTCAACACTGCCATCCTGTCACAGTGGTGCCAACCTGATGAGCACAGCCAGTGACTGAGAAGTGACAGAGGTCTTTGGTCACTAAACTACCCTTAGGCTCAGCAGCCAGGGGCTTCAAAGTCCAGATATCTTAAAAGTAACTGAAGAGAGCCCCACAACACTGGCACTGACAGCTTCTTGGTCCCAAAGGACGAGAGGACTTTGGCAGGACCCCAGGCCACCAGACTTCTGGTACCTTGGGTTTGCCCAGAGCAGCTGACAGCTTATCTCTGGGATGACAAATGGCTGGAAAACTTGAAAACTGCTTTTTGCTCATGGCCCTTTGGACTTTCTTCTTTACTTTGACCTCTCCCATACTCTGAAAGAAATATTCCTCCATTCCTCTAGACCTGGCCAAGCAAGAAGTACGAGGAAGGGGCCCCGCTTCACTCAGCGGCCCGTCCGGCTACTGCCAGCAGGCTCGGAGGCCCTCACATCCCCTTTCCAGCCAAGTTAAAACCAAACCTGGGCTCAGGGTGACCGCACAGCTCACTGGAGAGTGACTACCCGGAGAGGTTCTGACAGCAACAGGGCGCCTGTCCTGCTTCCGGGAAGGGTGGGGCCCATCTGTTTTCACCCCCAGATGTGACTGCTTCCCCCACGTTGGCCTTCCTCTTGCTTTCCTGAGTCTGGACGTGACTTCCCTTGGACAATGAGTTTCCCACATGGTCACCACCAATCCCCCCCAACCCCCTGCCATGAGCTCCGCGGCAGCTCCTAGAAACGCAATCTATTTTTGTGGATGACAAAGCCCATGTAAGTTTTTCCTTATAAAGACGTGTTACCGTAATTGTTTGAGGTCTACAGGACAATGGGGCCAGAGAGCCGTATCGAAAGAAATTCACAGAAGCAAGTGTGGCAGCATAGGCCTGAAATCCAAGCACTCTGAAAGGCTGAGGCAGGGGAATCTCAAATTTGAGTCCAATCTGGACAACTGAGAAATTTAGCAAGACTATATATCACAAAAACAAAAGTTAAAAAGGACTGGGAATCTAGTTCAGTGCGAAGACCCTGACTTCAGTCCCTAGTTCTGACAAGAAGCAAAAGGGAAACGATAATGGCGAGCGGTGGTTCATCCTTGCCTGGGTCTTCAAGTAACGAATGTCACAGCCACTGTGAGAAGCCGGTGGTGTCCCTTGCCCAGTGGTGAAGCCAAGGCACAGAGAGATTATGAAAAGACGCTGACACACTCTGCGAGAAAACCTAGCCATGCCAGAGCCTAATCACACCTAAGTGCAAACTAACTAGCTTGGTCTTCTAGACAGAGCAAATATGTGTGTCACATGCCTTTTTAGGACAGGCAAAATAAGGAGTTAAAAAAAAATCACCAGGACAGTTAAAATCTATGTGAAAGCCATCTATATCCCTGAGGGCCAGGAATGAGCTCACCTCCCTCTGTCCTGCTGAGCCTAAGTGCCTTCTCAGTTTATCAGCTGCCCTGGCGCCTCCTGTGCTATCTGCTGAGGAAACAGAGGGAACCCAGGGGCGACAGCCGATGGAGCACAGAACTCCCTCTCCCTTTATCTTGCCCCCCACTTTGGTGTTGGAGATGATGGATCCTAGGGTTTTTTGACCATTGAGCTAAACCCTAGCAGTGGCTCCCCCTCATTTTTTTTTTTTAAACTGTGGGACTAGCGGTTGAATCCAGGCCTCCTAACTTACATTCCTAGCCCTTTAAAAAGTTTTAAAATCTGATACAAGGTCACTGTGTTGCTGGGCTCAAACAGGGGATCCTCCTGCCTCAGCCTGATGGAGTGCTGCGTTGCAGACCCGTCCCACCACAGCTGGTTCGCTCAGCATCTGAACAGGTGAGATCCCCATGGGCTCACAGCTCTCCCAAGAGCAGCATCCTGCAGAGTCAAGTAGGGTGTGAAAGTACCTCCACGCCCATGCATACACAGCGCATGTCCCGAGCAGGACAGGGGCGGAGGGGAGGAGAGCACGGGCCCTGGGTTCTGACCCTCGGGACTCTAGATGTAAGCACAGAGGCCCAGGAGCCAGCAGATAGAAAAGCAGCTCTTGCCTGGGCTGTCCCAGGACCCAGCGAGCCTTCTGTCACTCTCCAGGTCAGCAGAGCAGACTGGGTTTGTTTCCTGCAGCTTTAGAAGAAGCCACCATCTGAGCAGGGAGGAGAGGACAGCAACAGTGGGACTGGGGTACACTGCCAACCCTTGAGGCCTGGTCTCCCAAGTTGTGCAATAATGGGGCAGCCTCCCCCAAGGCCGTCTCCTGTTCCCAAACTGTGTGACTGTTAAAGATAGAGGCTTTCACTCCCAAGTTCCCTCCTTCTCCTCAGCAGACAGTGCAGGAGGCTTTAGGGCAGCTGATAAGAGAAGAGAGGGTGCAGAGAGTGGGTCAGGCAGGAGGGAGCATGGAAGCAGGAGAGGAGTGCTCACTCCCTGCTCCTCCCCAGGATAGTCACAGTGTGAACCCCAGGAAGAGGCTGAAACAGCCCCAGGACACAGGGTCCCCTCTCCAAAGGCTTAGTTTCTCTGAGACCCTTCAGGACTCTGCACCAGGGGCTAGGGAGATAGCACAGTAGAATAAGGGCTTGCTAGGCAAGCATAAGGCCCTGAGTTCAATCTCTGCACCAGCTTCCTCAGTGTCCCAAGACCTGCTCAGGACTGCTTGTCATGGTGTCTGTTCAAAGAGCTTCCTGTGAATCAGTGCCAATCCTGGGGCTAAGCAGGAAGCAGACACCGGCAGCAAATGGTCAGCAGGCCGGTGTGCTCTGGGTTGGGAGTCGGGGAGCCAGTGACTGTTAAGTGACAACCAGATGGCAAGTGCTGTCACATAGGACCACATTTAGTCCTGACGGCACCTCCAACGGTGCTACTACCACTTGGTATGCAGAGAAACCTGGACCCTAGTTATGAGCTGCTTTCACAGAGCCCAGGCCATGGCACCCCACAGCTGTGTTCACCTCCCCCCACTCTCTAAAGGTGCCCATCACACAGTGGCTGAGTGAGACGGTGACAGTAAGGAGGGGCTCTGCCTGGGAGCATTTCCAGGGCAGTTACAACGGGAGAACAAGAGGGAGGTGGAGACTTTGAGGAGACACAAGAAGAGCTAGGACCGGGGGACACAAACACACTCACTAGGGAGCCTACACATCCAGGCTACCATGAGCCACCTCTACCTTCTGCCCTTCGTCTATGGTCCCAAAGGGTGTGCCCCTTCAGGTAGCAAGACTCTTAATCCTAAGGGAGTTAAGACTCTGAGAGGAAATTTGTGGCTGTTGGTTTGATTTTTCCTTTTCTCTAAACCAAGGCAAAACAGAGAAACAGAAAACAGCAAGCATGACCTTGGTGTGCAAAGACCACCACTGCTCCCATTTCTGGTGCAGTCCCTTCCAGGCTGTTAGCAATGTTTTATTGATCTATTAGTCCTGACTTAGCTCTGGGGGGCCGTACCCAAGCTCCATGCATGCGGAAGGGGACTGGATGATCAACATACTACACTCGTGAGGCCGTGGCTGGCTGGCTGCTAGAAGGGATCTGCCTGGAAGAGGAGGCTTCTGGGGCTGGAGCTGGGCAGGGCGCATCTCCCTCCCTGGTTCCTCCCTTCTCTCCACTCTCTGGCTGCCATGACAGCCCCAGGCCCTTCTGCTATGACACTTATATCCTGGAGACAGCGGACCAGGGACTGTACCTGTAAGCCTCAGAAGCCTCTCTTCCTTTAAACCGTGTGTGCTAGGCATTACGTCCCAGTGACGAGGACAACAATCCTGCAGACTCACACACACTTGTCAGCTCTTCCTACTTACCCTGTGCCTTACGACTGTGAATTCTCCTAAAGTCACTTCATGCCCATCACATAATATTACATCCGCAAGGTAGTGCCACACACCACAGCATGCCTTTGGTGGGTGAAATTTCTCCCACTGTGAGGCTCATTTAATTCCATTATAAACACACTAAGCTCCCCTAACAAGGTAGGAATTAAAACCTTACTGCCTATGTCCCTGCATGCTCAGTGAATTCCATCCACATGTTTAAAAGATAGTCCTAAGCTGATGCTTAAAATGATAATCTCTTTGTTTCTGAAAGTTAAGTCAGCAGCTTTTTTTTCTGTTTGAGACAGGGTCGTGTTATGCATTTCAGGCGGTCTTGAACTTGCAACTATCTTTCTGCCTCAGCCTTCTGAGTGCTAGGACTACAGGTGTGAGTGGCCTTTTGTGGTGCTGTGCTTTTAACACAGGTACCATTAAGAGTTGTGGTGACATGAGCACTTGGAGAATAACCCCAAAAAGTGCCATCCAAGGACAAGCCATATTCTCTTGGTTGTTCTGTTTTTATTTTTATATCTCTGACTGGCATAAGAGGAGACAGTTTCCTTAAATAGCCTCTTTTCTCTCACCTGAAGAAAAATTATTTTCACTTTTTTTTTCCTCTCAAGCTTTGTTCATAACAAAGTAGCTCCTTGGAGAATTTGTCTTGATGTCAACCTACAACGGCTAAGACTCAGGTGTGCGTCAGGCCCCAGGCCGGTGGAGTTCAGGATGTCCACCACCAGCTGTGGTGCTGTCTATACCCGAACAGCCAACAACCTCTGCTGAGACTCAGTGTCTTTTCTGGAAGGAATCTCACCATCCTCAGAGTCAGGACCTTAATTGACAGCAGGGCTTAATGCATAGACTGGAGAGTATTTCTTGGAGGTCAAACTTTGGGTCTACTGTGTACTAAGAGGTGATTTTTTTTATTTTATTTTTGTTGTACTGAAGATGGAGTCTAGGGCCTCATTCTTGGGATTCTGACTTGTTGAAGCTCAAAAAAAGTAAAAAGATAGCTTGAGGGCAAATAAGTATTTCTTTCCCAGTTAGGCACAAAGCTTGTGAGTAATGATTGAAACTAATTATTCTAAGTAGAAGCAGGTCTGAAAATAGCAGTGAATGAGGAGGATTCTGTGGCTATTTTGGAAGCCTGTGGGAAGGCTGTAGACAACGTGACACTTAGCCCATATCACAGCAAAAGGAGGATAGCCACGCCATGGTCGGCACCCAGAGCACCTTTCCATGGATCCTGAGGTTGGTGGATCACCAGAGAAACATCCTAGCCAGGAAGACTGAGGAAGAGAGCTCCTCTTGGGGCTCCCCACTGAGGTCCTTGTCCCGAGACACAGTAGGAAACCAGGAAAAACCCACCATCCAGGTTACAGCCCTGCAACGCCTGCCCTGGGCCTGTCCAGTCATCATGGTGATATGCTTATTTCCTAAGGTAAACCATACCAACCCTGCCAGATGCACTGCACCTATTTCTGTTCTAGAAGCTTCCTTCCTCTTTGCTATTGCCAAGAGAATAGGCTCAAAGAATGGGCAAGAAGGATAGAGGAGACAAACACTGCCTGCACCCCACAAAACAAGCCTGCAGGGCTTTGGGCCAATAGATGCGTCTTCACCCCTAAGGTTCTGAATGTTAGAAGTAGTGGCAGGGAAAAGGAAGATGAGACGAGAGAGAAAAGCAACACAGAAGGGAAGGAAGGGCTGATGATTACTCAGGGATTTCAACCCACAGCTCTGATTAGGTGTAGCACAAAGCTGGCCTTCACCCAGCTCCCCACCTCCCTTGCTCAGGGAGAGCCACGCCCTTCCTCAGCCCCCGGGACACCGGTGAGTCTGTATCTGCCCAGGACTGGTCCACTCTTTGCCTCCTGACAGGTTTCAGGGCACCCATCACTACCACCCGACATGCATTTCTGTGAAGAACCCAGTTATCTAGGAACTGTCGCTTTGCACAGAATTAGCTCTCGGGGATCCCTCTGGGAAATAGCTGCAGATGCCATTTTTCTTCTAAAATGCCAGCTCTCACTATTCTTAGTGGAGTTGATGGAGCTTGAATGCAAAGCAATCATTACAGAAAAATAAAGACTCCAGAGCTGCAGTTGAAGGCACCACTGATACATAACTTACTTTGTTTGGATTCGCATGATGCCAGAGCCAACTCTTGAAAGTCCACACATTTCCCCTTTGATTCCAAGCAGACTCCAGAGACCTGCTTATTCTTCCCTATATAGGCACGCAGGGCCCCGGAGACTCACAGTTGGTTATATTCCCAGGCCCCAGTGGCAGCAAGGAGAGGTGCTGTGCCAGGGGCTTTTTGCCCCTCGCGCAGTGTGGCTCACAAGGGAGGTGCTGTCACCCCAACTTACAGCTGAAGCAGAATCAGCAGCGAGTTCCAGATCACCCAAAGGGTGGTGGCTAAGCCAGGACCCACATGGGCATCTATCTGATCTCATTACTATTTCCAGTACTGGGGTTGAAACCAGGGCTTTTGCACTGAACTTCATCCCCAACTTAGTTGTCAAGGCTGAGCTTGAACTCGTGATCTTCCTGCCTCAGCCCCCCACAGTACTGGAACTACAGGTATGCACCACCATGCCTGGTCGAGCTGTGCCCATTATGCTCCAGGACTCCCCTCTGGAATGCTGCCTTGGCCCCTGTATGCTTTCTGTCTGCATATGAATGACCCAAGTGCAGGATGAAAATGTTTCAGTCATGTCTGGACTGCCCACATAAGACTTCCTTTGCTGTCATTCTTCCTTATCCATGAAGAACAAGAATGGCACACGAGCGTCTTCCACTGCATTAGGTATTGCAAGTCCCCTAGAGATGATGTAAAGCACATGGAGGACGTGCGTAGATCAAGCACGAATACGGGTCATTACGCAAGGGGCTGGGCACCTGCAGGTTTTGGTATGAGGTCGGTCCTGGAATTAGTCTGATCAGGAGGAAGAAGAACCTTCCTGTGTTTCAGAAGGGTCACTCTGGGACTGTATAAATAAGGGATCAAAACAAAATAAAATTAGACCAAATTGTAATTATGTGTCTTTCTTCTATTTTCTAGTTTTCTAGAAGACTGACTCGTCCAGCCACAGTATAAACACAAATTAATTGGTGTGAACACACACATAGTTTCCCCACCCACACCGCTTTTATAAATAAGCATGTATTTCTTTTTCATTAAAAAGTGCTGTACAAGTGTTGTTACTAGATAAGAACCAAAACGTCAAAAACGCCCCTACCACATCCTGAAATGAAGCATAAAAACACATGTTGCCTCTCCCCTTGCCATGCATGGATACATCCGCACAAGCTAAGCTAAGCACGTAACAAGGCAGAGTGGGCAGATACCAAGCGAACAATCCATCAGAGCTATTTATTCTCTAGCAGGGTTTTTAGCCCATCTGAGAGGGGGAGGGTAGCCACTTGCCTGGCAGGAGATAGGCTGTAGCTCACAACTGCAGTCCTGTGATGTGCGCCACAGGGAAGGATTCACCGCTTCTCAGCAACCTGCACAGTACTGGGACTGAGGCTAGGCCTCAGGACCCTCTCCTCCTCTTCCAGGTCCAACCCTTTGCACTGCATGCTGGGAGGCTTCCATTTAGCTCTGGGCACTTGGGAGATCTGCAAAGCCAGGCACACTCAGCAGTGCAACAGCATTTCAGCAGTATAACACAGATCTCCTAACTGTCCATGGGTATAGGCAACCTCAGCCTGATAATTCGCAAGGGCCAGCAAGTTAGAGTAACTCAGAGGAGCTGTTTGACTCTCTTTGGCTGCCCTGTTTTCCAACCTGCTTAATTCTACATGTTAAAATGAGTCTATTTTCTACAAATGAGAGTGAGGCTTAAGACAAGGGCAGGAATGGGCAGTTGGAATATTGGCTGGGAAACTGAGGCCAGGAGCAAGACAGGGGTCTTGGGTCCTGCTCATGGGGAGTGCCAGTGTGCTCCCCCAAATTTCTAGATAGATCAAAACCTCCAAAACCAGGCTGGATGCTTTCCCAGGAGCTGGGAAAGGCCAAAACACACCATCTTAATGCCTCTTGAAAGTTAATAAAAATATTCTACCAGCTATAGGAATTACTTATTCTAATGCATGGTTGTCATTTTTCAGAACTCCCCACAGAATTCTTTCTGGCAAAGCAAGCTTTAAAGACCAGCTCAATCAGGGTAATTTTATCTGCTAAGAACATCTGACACAAGTATGTTCAGCAACTTAGCAAAAATGGTTTCACCAGCTTGCCTTTCTGTTTTATTTAATGTGACAGGCTGGCCCAGAATTGGCTGAATACAAAGTCATTTTCTCCAAAAATAAGTGAATGAACCATTCATGAAAAGCCTCAGGATTCTCTACAAAGGTGAAGTGAAAGTTCTTTCAATATCACTTCATTGTTAGCATTTCCTGATCAGAGACGTATTTGAGGGTGGACAGAAAAAGACAAGAGACTGCATGTAACTCCTGTTGCTGCTGCTGTTTCAGCCCCTACAGCAGGAGGCGGCTGCATGTAGCAGCCCTGAAGGGACAACAATGGCCTAGGCACATTTTTTTTTGTTCTGTTGAAAAGTAAAACTGAGTTAAGAAATTACCGAGGTAGGAGACAAAAGTGCTCAGGATGTACCCAAGGGCAAGCAGAGACCTTGCAGTGTTGGAAAAATCCCAGAGGAAGTCCTCTTCCAAGTTAATAAATGGACAAAGAGGGCGTTTTGTAAACATTTTTGACTATGGTGCATAGCAACAAACAAAACTTTACATGGAAACCCTGCACATTCTATTTGTCTCCCTGTTGTGCACCCATTTGACCCATCCATCCTTCCATCCATCAATCCACAAACTCACCCACCTAGTCATCACAGTCATCACATATATATATGAGAGAGAATGTATAGCCCATACTAGAGAAATTTCTAACTCATCGCTGTGTACCATTTACTAAATTTGATTTCATGATCTATTATCTATTTATTTTTCACAAAGGGACCTGCTATGCAGTTCAGGTTGGCCTTCTGCTCACATTTTGGAGCCCCCAGATGGTCTAAACCCACAATGATCCTCCTATCTCAACTTCTTGACTGCTGGGGTTGCAGGCGTGCACCACCATGCCCAGTTCTGGTGCTGACTCAACATGTCTGGGGATCTAGCGTAACATGGCACACCCCGGGGTCTAGGTTCAGCCAGTTTTTGTGCTTGCCAGGTAGGAGCTTGGGCCTCTGAGCTACCTCCTGAGCCCCATGATCTATTATTTAGTAGGAGTCAAACTCCAAGTTTTCTCACCACAAAGTCCTTGGTCTTTCTAAAGCATCTCAATATCTTATTTTCTCTTTGCCACAATCTTAAATCAGTTTTCTTTGGCTTTATGCACATAATGACTTTAGTCTTCTCAAGCACAAGTAAATAACATATTCAAAGTGCTGAAAAAATTGCCAACCAATTTTACATCAAGTTCCATATTTCAAAAATAAAAGTGAAACACATTTCCCCGAACCAAACAAATCTGTTGCTAACAGACCTGCCTGATGAGAAATACTAAAAATGTTTCTCAGGCCCAAAGCAAGTGACCACAGACTCATCCAAGTCCTCATTTAAAACATGAATAGCATCGGTAAAGGTAATCAGAAAAGTCTGATAAAGACACTGTTCTTCTCCTTTATTCTCTTAAGTGATTAAAAAGCCATTTGTAGGGGCCAGATATACCCAGCTTGGCATGTGCTTAGCATGCAGAAGGCCCTGGATTCATTTCCTAGCACCACCAAATGGAACACACACACACACACACACACACACACACACACACACTGTATAGAGTTGTATTATTGGGTCTATAACACAGAGAAATGGAACACATTTGACCAAGCAGAAAGGAACAAGGTGGAGTGAAGATGTTTGAGAGTGAGGCAATTGTACCGAGCGGCAGTCCAGGTCCAAGGACATACCGTCAACCAGTGGCGCTCAACCAGAAGGCCCACATATGCCCCTCTATGTAGGCACTTGCTGTACTTTCTTATTTCATCTTCTTAAAAAGACATCAAAGCATGAAAAATAATAACTGGAACAATTTCTACTTTAGTCTGTAGCATGCACAGATACAATATCAGTAAAACAGGATAAAAAGGGGGAAGATGGTATAGAGTTCTATATAGCACAGAACTAAAGTTCCTATATTTTCCTAGAGTTAAGTTAATATAAATAAATTAGTATAAAGTAGTATAAATCTATTAGGATATATGTGCTAGGTCCTAGAACAACTACTAACAACATAACTCAAGAATATGAAATGAAAATATCATTAAAGAAGTAGAAAATATCACATTAGAAAAAGTTGACTCAATGTAAAATTGAGCAGTAATGAGGAACCAGAAAAAGAGCTAAGACGCAGAAAATCAAAGGCAAAATGGCACTGTAAGTAAAATGACAGCAATAACATTAAATGTGAACAGGTGAGACAATCCAAGAAAAAGAAAGGGACTATGAAACAGAAGCTCCAAATACATGCTTGCCATGTCTGTGTCTAGAAGGCCCCCACATCTCACATGGGCAGAGGCGGGGCTTTTGCAGATTGAGGATTGCTGCATCGAGGGTGTGGGATTCCAGAGTAGATTCATGGTGCAGTGCTAGGATCTAGTGCTGAGGGGTCTGAGGACTACACACTCTAAGTAGCCTGGATAAGATGAAGGGGAAGGCCCCTTGCTTGTTGCTTTTCCTGTGACCTGCCACCATAGACTGCTCCTCCTTTGCAATGCTGTTTGCCACACTACCCGACCTTGGAACCTGCCAAGGACGGACTGAAACCTCTACAAACTCTGAGCTAAACATGCCTTTCCCTCCTTAACTTTGGGCATCGGGGAATCAATCTCAGCAATCAGAAAAGTAACTGGGACAGTGCTGTTTATAAGCACATATGTAGGAGTCAAAGACACACGCAGTTTAAAAGTAATAGGGTGGAAAAGGGCAAAATCACATACAGCAACCATAAGAGAGGTGCAGTAGCTATAGTGCTACCAGAAAGATAGTATTTAAAATACATCTCTTACTATGGATGGAGGATCAATACAATAATAAAAGAGTCTATCAATCAGAAAGACCACAGATACTCTAAATGTCTGTGCACCTAATAACAGAGCCCAGAATCCGTAAATCAAGAACTAACAGAGTTAAGGGAAGAAACAGACAATTCAACAACAGATTTAAGTACCTAAGCCTCAGAATGAGTAGATGATGCACAGGACATAAAAGGTTGAACAACCCAAGCCAGTCGGACCTACAGAGAGGGAGGTACAGAGCATCCCTAACTGTAGAGAACTTGTTCTTCTGAAGTGTGCGGGAAACTTTCCAGGACAGAACATATGCTAGGCCACAGTACAGTCTTCCTTATGTTCACAAGGAATAAAGCCAAAGAATATATATTCTCTGACCACAGTTAAGTCGAATGAAGCAAGAAATCTATCAGAGAAAGAAATTCAAAGAATTGACAAATTATGCGGAAGTTAGACAGTATACTTGTAAATAACCAAAGGGTCAAAGAACAAATAACAAGAGGAATCTAAAATCACTGGGCTGAATAAAAATGGAGATCAACATACCAAAGCGGGTGCAATTCAGCTATGACAGTGTGTAGAGGAAAACAGGTAGTCACGGTGCTTCTTTACTTAGCAAAGAACAGAGAACTCAAATAAGTAACCTAAGCATCTACCTTCAAACATGAGAAAGGTTCCAAAGTCAATCATGAGGGGATTTGATGAATCTTGAGAGATACAAAAGTTACATGTTTTGCTATACAGGTCTTGCATAGACTTGCCCTTAACCACCCAGCAGAAAAGCTTAACCACAAGGCATAAAACAGAAGGCTAGATTAGAATGCTGAGCTGTAAAAGGCTTAAACCAACAGCTTCCAACATTGCCAGTTTTACCAATAACCCACTGCAATTATCAAACATTGGATTATACATGCAACTCATAGTGATTCTTCTGTCTCAGCCTCCCCAGTGCTTGGATTACAGGTGTGTGCCACCATGCCCAGTTCATGGAGCAGCATGGTATACCCCTAGTTCCAGGGCCAGCATGGCATGCAGTACTGGGGAACAAACTCAGATCCTTGAGCTTGCCAGGCGGGCACTTAGACCTCAGATCTATCTCCCCAGTCCCAGAACAATCTTGAAAATCATCACAGGGGTAATAAAAAAAGGAGAAAATTTATGCCTTTCCCCTGTCTTAGTCATTTTTCTTATTGCTAAGCCAAATACGCCACATCTATGACTTAATAGTGGCCTCAGTTTATGGAGGTTTCAGTCAGTCAGTGGGCACTAATTTAGGACAGCAGGGCATAGGGACATGGCACAAGATAGCTGCTCACCTCAGGACAGACAGGAAGCAAAGGAGCAAAGGGCGGGGCGGGGCAGGGAAGGGAGATGAACGCTCTCACGCCACACCCCCGGCCCCACCTCCCCACCTTAGTGGGCTTTTCCACTGATGAGCATTACACCCCCATAATGCAGTCACCTCCCTCACCTGTGAGCACCTAAGTCTTGGGGGCAATGGCTGGATCTACACCACAACACCCTCCAAAGTCCTCCACTTTCTCCTTGAGTTCTAGCTGCCCATAAAAACTGGGGTGTGCTTTTGGGGAAGAACCCACGCAGAAGTGGTCCTCAGCCTGCGCTGGTCTCCCCTCTGACAGCTAGCCCCTCCACTTTCTGCCCAGCCTGCTATATTTCAGCGTCTTCACTTACCCAAGGCTTATGGTGCTATTCAAGGCATGGTTACTCTGCTGTAAGCTACTACATCGTCACGGGAAAGGAAAGAGGATGCTGCAAGGGTAGAGAGTCACGCACAGAGTTCACACCACAGACAAGGCAAGCTTACAAAGCCAGCTCATCATATCCGATCCACCACGACAGGCCAACAAAGCTGACACCCCAGCTGGGGGTGATGGGAGCTCTGGTGATCATGGGGACACCAATTCTCCCCCACACACTTGCACCAGAGTTCCCAAGAAGCCAGGCTGCTTTGCCCTTGAGGCCTGAATGAAATGACCTCTCTCCAGGCTCCATCTGGGCTTCTGCCAGAGTTTGCAATCTGCACAGGCATGATAAGATTTCTTTGTAAGTCCACAGCCAGCTAGGAGACTAGAACATGTACCAGAACTTTTAGTAAAGGATGGCATCTGATGTCACCTTCCCAAGTGGCTCGGTTGACCTACATAGGACGAAGTCTCAAGAATGACTGAATTTCTTTTCCCACACCTAAATTCATACTGCTGTCTCTAAGCAGACTCAACACTGAAAAAAAACCCAGTTTTTAACCTAAAGTTAAGAGGATTTCATTATAAAAACAGAAAAAGGCATAGAGAAATTATAAAAAGTGGATGTTATGGTTTATGTCTAGTTGTCCCCCCAAAGCCTTATGCAATCATGGGGTTGGGACTTCTAGAGTTTGAGACTTGATTCATGTTCCCTGGGATTATGTGTTTTAGTACTGATGGGATTATGATCTGAGTACTTCTGGGATTAAGAGTGTAGCCTAAGGCGGATAGGCTGAGGCAGAGAGCCTGAATGTAATATAAAGAGAGACAGAGAGACAGACTAATGCTGTTGCTCTCTGCTGCCCTGATTGGTTGGGTGCCTCTGTTGTGATTGTTGCTGTTCCGTCACCATGAACTGGATGCTCTCTGCCCTGTTCCACTCAGCCTTGTGCCAGCCGAACATGGACTGAGACCTCCAGTAACTGTGAGCTAAATAAACCTTTTCTTCTTTTATTTTGAGTGTTGGGTATTTGTCCCAGCAACAAGAAAAAAGTAACTGAGACAGTGGATAACTGCATATTAAAATTTTAATTCTGTATAAAATTTGCAGGATCTTTTTTTTTTTTTTTTGTAGCACAGCAAAACAAACAACAACAACAAAAACTAGTTAGGTTAGAAGTTGGATAAGTAAGGGCTGGTGAGATAGTTTAGTGGATTAAATGCCTGCCTAGGCAAGCACAGGGACTGGAATTTGATCCCCCATACTGCATGATACACTGTCTCCACCCCCAGGTATACTGAGTTGACTACAGAGACTGGGTGTGGTGCAAGCCTGCAACCCCACTACAGGGGTGGCTGAAAGTCTGAGCTGCGTTGCAAGACCCTGTACCAAATACATAAATTTTTTTAAAAAGTTGGGTAAGGTAGGCTGTGATTTTTTTTCATCTTGTGTCTTTTGAGACAGGGTCTTGCTCCGTTGTTCATGCCGGCCTGGAACTTCTTATGTAGCCCAGGCTATCTTCAAATTCAGGGCAAGGCTCCTGCTTCAGCCACCCAAGTGCTGGGAGTGCAGGTGGGCACCACCACACCCAACTTGTAAGCTGTGATTTATTTACTAGATCAAGTTAGACAAGAAGCAACGAGAAGAGAGGAGGGGTGAGGGCTGGCTATGGAGGGTGGGAATTTGCATTTAAGAAAACAGTGGTAACAAAAAAAAGAAATAGAATGAACAAAGCAGAAAGCAGGACAGGTACCAGCACATTTCCTGTCACAGGGACCTAAATGTGTGTTTGATGCTACCAGTGAAGGAAATGGTTCTAGAAAGAAGCAGGTAAAGAGTGGGAATGTGGATGCTCTAGAAACCAAGCAATTCCCTTAGAGTAGCCCCATGCAATTTCCCCATAAGCCTCAGAAAGGAAACAGAAGTGATACAGCACTGTGAAATCTGACTACCATCTGCATACAAAGGTGGCTTTCCCTTTCAGCACTCAGCAGGTTGAGGGTCATGAGTTCAAGGCTTACCTGGGATACATAGGGAGTTCAAGACCAGTCCACACTATGTGTCTCAAATAAATAAGTTAACAAGCAAACAAACAAAACCATTAAACACTAAACGCTGGCTTTCCCACAGACCTTAGGCACTGTGTCTCACTGGCATGGACAGACTTACTCCATTGTTAAGAAAATAATAGCACAGTTGAGATGGATAAATGTATCCCACCTTCACCATGGCCCAAGGTCAAGAACTGAAGGCTTCTGTGGAAGCTTCTAGAAGCCTGTAAGCTCCAAGTGCAGCAACCCAATGGTGTGGCGAGGTGCCCAAATGGAGTTTCCAGGAATGAGGGCACACAGCTTCCTCGGATCCTTATGGGGGCATCACTGAGCTAGGCTAGGAGTTGCCAAGCTCTTTCTGCAAAGGATTGTAAGGGCTACATCACCCCATGGCATTGTTTCACCCTGGCGCCACGGTGTGAAAACACCATAGATAAGAAGGTCGATGAGCAGGTGTACCTGTGTGCCAATGAACTTTACAAACACAACCTGCAGTCCAGATTTAACCCCTAGATCAGACACAGCCTGCTCTGCTCTAGACTAGGAGAAGCCCTCCGGGCAAATCTCAGGGCACCTTCCCACCCTTCAGGTCCTACGAGCCTCTATTCCCCGCCCTATCTTCCTGCTCTCCCAGCTGAAGCTGTCAAAAGGTCTGGAAAAGGTTAATCTAGGAACATGAAGCCAAGGGTGCAGGAGAGTGAAAATGCCAAGAAGACATCACCTAATTACACATGCATTCATAAAGAGGAGGTATAATCAAATGTATGGGGAATGATTACATTTTAAAAACTGCAGTAAAAGAAATACATTGTCTTTAATTCCTCTCAAATACTTAAAAACCTTCCCCTCATTTCATATACATTTATGCCATCATTCTGGCCACTTTCTGAGCAGTTCTCGAAATCCTCTTTTATGTCTTTCCAAGGTATGATTAAAAAAAAAAAAAAAAGAGACCCACCAGTGATTGCTGCTGCCCTGTGCCATCTGATGGAAAGGCAGCTTCATAAAAGTATGACTGTGTGTCCTCAGCCACTACATTCACTGATCTGGCACCCTGTGACACCTGGCTCTTCCCCAAGTCAAAATGATCATGGAAGGTCGATATTTTGAGTCAACTCAGGACACTAAGGCAGCCGTGACAGTACAGCTGAAGACACTCATGAAAGAGGATTCCCAGAACTGCTTCAGAAAGTGGGAACAGAGACAGGGATGAGTGTGTCAGAAGCACAGAGACTTCTGATGGGCGTTCATGGCAATATGTCTTTTACTAAAATAATTGTTTTATTTAAACATACACAGGGCCAGCAAAATAGCTCAGTGGTCTAAAGTGCCAGCTCAGACAGAGAGAAAGAGAAAGAAAGAAAGAAAGAAAGAAAAAGAAAGAAAGAAAGAAGGAAGGAAGGAAGGAAAGAAAGAAAGAAAGAAAGAAAGAAAGAAAGAAAGAAAGAAAGAAAGAAAGAAAGAAAGAAATTTTCAATCACATCTTTTATGTACACACACACAGGTGCACTAATGCAGTGAGAACATGATTCAGGGCTCTCCTAATGACAATTTTTTATCTGTTTTTTTGCTTTGTGTTGTTTTGCTGTATTTAACTTAGCACTATTATATTTGAGTGACTATCGGTGTGACTTCATTATTTCTTGCCAGTTACAGCAGAAGTGACATGAATGCAGGAAGGTCACCCATCTTCTTCACAGATATAGTTTTCTCCCAGACAGACAGGAGGTGATGGCCAACAGTTATTGATTCAAAGAACAATCATATGTTTTTACATGGTTGCCATCACAGAAGGTACAACTGCTTATTCTTGTGTCTGGTAGCTATTATGTCATGCTTCTACAAGCCTGGGACATTGATCAGTCTTAGTGGACACATACTGGGCCACTAAAAGAGATCAATCTCAGCTATTTTTTTTTTTAATGTATTTAGGACAGGGTCTACAGAGTCTCATCTCACTACATGGATCAGACTCACAGTGATTCTTCTGTTTTCAGCCTTCTAAGCACTGGGATCACAGATGCATGCCACCATGCCTAGTCTCAATGACCATCTCAGTGTGCCCCAGGGGCAGGGCTGGCACACATCAGTGATTGAACCCTTCACCCCTGCCTCTGCCTAAGCAGGTGCTTTAATCCACTAAGCCATCTGACCGGCCCTTTACCTCAGCCATTTTTAATCACTGTCTTCCTATAGCACAATTATTTTTCCACTTCTAAGGATCATTTCTTTAATATTCACTCCCCAAGTCTAATCCCCTCAAATACCAATGAAACCCATTGCTCAGGAGTACAAGGAAGGTTTGCCACTCCTCACTGGCTTCCACAGCCATTGTGGAATGGCTAGGACCACTCACCTTCAACATGATGCATCATATTTTTAAAAAACTTTACTAATACATTTTAAATGACTCCTTATGGTTTTATTTGCTTATCTTCCATAACAGAAAGCTAAGGGTGATTCAGAAGTCCCATCTGGGGGCTCTATTTTTGCTTACTTAAAATAAAAGCTTTTCATAGACACAGAAAGGTAGAGCCCCTAAGTATCTTGTGGTAATTTTTAAAACCGTAGAAGAAAATGCAGCTTTATGCTATTGTTGATGTTGGTGGTGGTGGTACTGATTTAAACCCTGGCTCTTGAGTGTTCTAGATGGGTGTGATCTCTACAGGCCTTATACACCCCAAATGCACTCAATCTCATCCAGTTGAGTGTGCTGCCCCAGAACTACATCCCATCCTGCCAGCCCCCACCCCCCTGAGGTACCTGGGTGGACCCCAAGGGTACAGTCTGAGGAATAGAACTGACAGAGTGGCCACAGTGGTAAGGACAGCAAGAGGCACTGTCACAGTGGCATCTGCTATCTCCCTAATCTCTCTCATTTCACTTCCTTCTCATTATTGTGACCCTGCATGCTGCAAAAATATTGGAGCTGGTGGGCCACTTGCCTAACAGCTCATTTTGCTCACACTGCAGACCTGGATTTGCCAGGGTTTTGTTCTAAAGGACAAAGAAGGAGCTGGGCTGATCTGGGGTTAACAGCAGCCAGGCAGGTCAGGCAGTGGTCAGAACTGGGCGGCCTGTGCCCCTGGAGTCCTGGCCCATGCGGGCAGCTTCTTGGGCAGGCACCCGTCTCTGCTGGGTCAGCTGGCAGCCTGCCCCCTGGTCCTGCCAGGATGAAGGTGACCCCCAGCCAGAGCATGAGGCCAAACTATTGTCTGCAGCTCTGTAGGAAGCCATTTGAAAGGGTCATTGAAAATGATCTTTCTAAATCAAGCTGTACCAATATTTTTATTTCCTGTCATGTCATGCCACATTTAAAGGCATTAAAGCCTGGGAAACAAATCTGTGAACTTAAGTTCAGAAAAACAAAGGGCCCCGCCCTCTAAGGGAGTGCACAGGCTGGATAACATGAATTCTTTGCAGAATGAGTCCTTGTTCTTGGGACCTCAGGGACATGCAGTGAGAAAGTCCCTATAAACCCGAGACAGTCTTTGTAGAATTGATGCCATATGCCCTGATATTTAGACTTATTAGATCCCTTGATCATGGTTCTAATCATTTTATGAAATAAGAGATCAACAGAGAGGGGTCAGTGAAATAGCTCAGCAGACTAAAGCACCTGTGTAGGCGAGCTTAGGTACCACATGCCAAGCCACCGCTGCCCCCAGGACAGGCTGAGCTGACCACAGAGTCTGGGCATAGTGGTGCATGCCTGTAATCTCAGCGCTGGGAAGGCTCAAAAGAGGAGGATCACTGAGTCTGAGCTGTGTAGTGAGACCCTGTAATAACCAAAAATATTTAGAAAGCAAGCCAGCCAGCAAGCAAGAAATTGACAGAGAAATTTAGGCTAATTGTGTGGCTTAGAATTTATGCTTTGAATAAGTGGTAAGTCAGTCTCTAGTTTGGAACTTGCTCTGTGTAGTATTAGAGAAAAAAAAAAATCCAGAGGTTTCTTGTGTCTCAACTAACACAATAATAAGTAAAGCGGGGCACCTATTGGCCCATGTATTGGGTCACTGGGCATGACTTCACTCTTCCGCCTTTCCCCAGAAAGCCTGTTTCAACAGTAAGACACATGAATTGTGAACACCCTGAAACTTAGGAAGGTCCACGAAGATGAGAATGAGAGAAAATATCAAACACTAGAGTAGCATGAGCAAGGTCAATTCTTGTTAGAAAAAGGAGCCCTGGAGAAGCAGAGGGAGGGAGCCACTGACAGCTGCAAAAGGGTGAGGTCAGGAGTGAACTTGGTTCTGCAGAAAGCAGGCAAGCCTCAGCCCTTCTCACAGTAGAGACGCTCTCTGCTCCAAACAGGTAAGGTACAGCCCAGTCAGGGCCCCGTGTAGCCCTCAAAAAGGCTCAGGGTGTTGAAGGCATGACTGGCAATGGACTCTTGGGAAATGACTGGACCATGAGGAATCCAGTGTCATCAATCCACTGATTAATCGACCAATGAGAACATAATTTGATGGCATTATTAGAAAGAATTGGAAACTCAGGAAGTGAGAGCTAGTTAAAGGAAGCAGATCATAGAGCAGTGACCTTGGGACCTTAGTTTCGTCCCTGGGCCCTTCATTTTGTCCCTGGGCCCTTCATTGAGGCTCTTTCCCTCTGGCTCTGCTTCCTGGACATTACGCACAGAAAATCACCTGAGGTCTTTACAGAAAGTGGTTTTGACTCAAGGGGTCTGGCTTGGGGGCTGAGATCACATTTGCAACAAGCCTGAGTAGCAAAGCTCCATAGCTCACCAGGGTCTTTTTTCAGTGGCCCTCCAGTGTGTCTGATGGGAGCAGTCACAAGGCTCTACAGGGAGCACATTTCATGCCAGTGTATCAACTGGACAATGTTCCAGTAAAAAACAGAGCTGCTCAAGGCAACAGATTGTGTGTTGCTCATGACGCAACTGGCCACTGTGCTTCTGATGACCAGTGGCTTCTGGTTTTTTCCAGAAAGTTCTGTTACTTGCTTGGTACCCAGAAAGCTCAACAAATGTCTGTGGCAGGTATTACTCAGTGAATGAAGGCTCAAGGGGAAGCAGGAAGCTTTGTGAACTTGGCTTCCAGCTGGCCCTGGTGCATGCTGGGGTTATTCTGCAAAGCTGTCTTTTGGTCATCCACTGAGCCACGGGAGCAAGGCACACACATTATGAGCTGGGCTGAGAGTGAAGAAGCTCGCCTTCCTCCCCCTGGCTCTGTTTAGGATACACATATCCTATATTTTCTTTTCTAAATCTCTTGGGAACAAGCAATGATGCCCTATTATCCCATGTCCTCTTATTCCTAAACACATCTGCATATAATTCCTGAGAGTAGGGCCATGCTCTGCAGGGTCACAGGCAAATGATTCATTTCTGGAAAAGTTCACCTGGATACAATATCTTTGTCTAATCTGCCATCTGCATCCAATGTTGCATTTTGCTCATGGATCGATTTTACAGCCTGAGCTTGAAGGCTTTAAGGGCTGAATGCATATTAAGAATTAATATAGGTAATTAAGAATTAATATGAGCAGAGTGCTTTGGCATCTGGGAAACCCTTTTGCTGCATTAGACAAGCCCTTTGGCTTGTCTTTTGCCTCTCTGAGGTTGGCAGCAACGGTCCCTTTGTATCACCTGGGGTGGAGAAGAGGCTGAGGACATAAAATACAAACCTTGAGCTCAGAGCCCTCTCCCCACTCCCATCACTGCTTGCCACTGATTTTAAAAATTTTACTCATTTCAGTGCCAGCAGACTGACCACTAATCCAAATATTCTAAATTAAAAAAAGAATAGCTTTGGGCTGCTTCTCTCTTGCCATGTACTTGCATATCAGCACTATGGATTCTAATTAATACCCAGAGCTACATCCTCAAGATGAGCTCTGAGTGACCACCTGGGAGCAGCCCAGTTTTCCTGGAAGGCTGGTGGGGTGGCAAGGGAGTGTGGTCTCCCACGGTCCTGCCAAGCCCACCTCCGGAGCCCACCCCACCCCACCCACCAGCCTGGAATCCCCAACCAGCGAACGGTCCTGTCCAGGGCTGGCTTTGAACGTGGAAAGCACAAACACACTGGAAGTCTTCTCCTGGTCACAAGCAAGCACTAGTCAGGAGTAGGCAGGAAGTTGCCCAGTCCTAGGAGTAGCCTAATGGGGACACAAACTTACCAACCTGCCTGCTGAGCAGAAAAGCACCAGCTTTGGAAATGGAACTACAGAAGTCCAATCAGCACCCTGCTATTAGTTCAGCTGCCTAGAGTTGTGTGAGCAAGGTCAATTTTTGTTAAAATGGAGCCCTGGAGAAGCAGAGGGAGGGAGCCACTGACAGCTGCAAAAGGGTGAGGTTAGGAGTGAACTTGGTTCTGCAGAAAGCAGACAAACCTCAGCCCTTCTCACAGTAGAGAAGCTCTCTGCTCCAAACAGGTAAAGTACTGTCCAGTCAGGGACCCGTGTAGTCCTCAAAAAGGCTTAGCGTGTTGAAGGCATGGCTGCCGATGGGCTCCTGGGAAATGATTGGACCATGAGAGCTCAAATGTCATCAATCCACTGATTAATCCACTGGGGCACATAATGAGCCTTGCTGGGCCTGCCCCAGTCATCCATGCCTCTGACAGTAATGGGCAGCACGTAGAGGATGCAAAGGGCAGACCCACAGCCTGGCACACCATGGTCTGTGTGGCTGGTGCAGAAGCATGGCTGCCCTCTCCCTGGTGAGGCTCTCAGGGGCCAGGCCTGGCTCACGTAGCTCTCAGGAGCCCAGCAGGTATGGGTGCAATGTGAGCGAGATGGGGAGTTTTCATGAAGCCTCTATGTGACTCACCAACTGCCAGGAACAGAAAAGAAGTGACCACCCTTGCAGCCCATGCCGTCTTGGTGACAGGACAGATTTTTTCCCCATGCACGGCACTCTGTTCTATTTGTAAAAGTGAGGTGTGCAGGGCAAAACATTTACCTTTTCCAGAGCCTCTCTGTCAAGTAGTTCTTGCACAGCTAGGAGCTTGATGCTGTAAAGGAAAAGGAAACCACATTTGAAATCATTTTGTGTCACCAAAGGTGCACCACTCAAGTCATAAGAATAAAAGCATGACGACATCTCAACCTGCATTTCTGTGGCACCTCCCACCCTAAGGTGACCTTCTGCTTGAATCAAACAACCATTCCAAAGAATCATTAAAAATGTCTTGAGCTTTTAAAGTCTATTCAGGGTCTAGTCTCAGAAGAACCAGAAAGTGCACTTGGAGAGACATTTGCAACGTTGCTCCTATTTACCAAAAGGTGGGTACAACTCAAATGCTGACAACTGAGTGCATAAACAAAATGTAGCACCTAATAGTCA
>PVJA010001922.1:87871-116086 GCA_004027025.1 Myocastor coypus
TCAGCCCCTAATGTTTGATTGGTTTTCTAGATATTCCACAATATCTTTCAGATCATCTCTATTATTTTTTAAAAATGTACATATAATTCTCCTTCCATCCGATGCATTTATTAGATGCCAGAATTTTTCTTTTGTCTCCACATCAGCAAGAATACCAGTAAGAAGATTTAGTCTATTCAGCTGAGACTCTACTTGATGAAATTGCTCTGTTACGTCCTGATCTCTAAGCAAAAGCTGATTTCCTCCTTGACAGAAAACACCACAAAGCACATCCGCATCACTACTAGGTCTGGACAGAAATAATGAATGTTCTTGAGCAGATACTGTCAGCTGATCTTGTACTAAAGAAACATCTGTTTCAATTTCTGAGCCACTTCCTCTAGGTTTCCATGCGTAATGGACACTTCTTTTCTGTTATTCTTTCCCTCTAACAGTTGGTAAAGTACTGGTTTAATGAGAAGGATGACTATCTACTCCGAGGGCCCAGTGAGGACTCGCTGAGCTCTCAGCAATCCATCCCAGCGCAGCCTGGAAGCCGAGTCTGTGGGGTGAGACTGAGGCACCAGGGGGCACAGCACTCCCACATTGTCATCTCCTGCGGATGAGTGCTGACACCTGGAGCGACTTTTTTTTTTTTTTTTTAATTGCATTTAATAAGAACAATGTGACAGTTTCAAAACACGTTAATAGGACATTTCCAGTATTTGGTACAATGCATGTTGTTGTCCTCCTAGTAGTTATACAGAGCATAGGGTGTAGGCATGATCATTTTTCTAATCACTATAGGTACAAAAAATTCCTTCTCATTTAACTGAGAGAAAGTAATTGTATACACAATCCCATATTTCATAATCACAGTGGGTTATTGGCAAAACTGGCAATGATAGAAGCTGCTGATGTTTTAAGCTCAAGTACTTATGTTATAGAGTAATAGTATCATGAAACTTCTCTTCTGAAGGGTTAAGGATATAAGTTTACAGACCAAAAATTGGAGAAAAAGAAGGGCTACAGGGATAGCCAATATTCTGGCCCTAGCCCTTCAAGGTCAGTGAGGACTCAGGACATAAGAGAATCTGTGCTGTAACATCCTATAACTCAGTGGTTTCCCAAATTTTCTGTTCAAGGAGATTATGGGGCTACAGAGGAAATGGAGCGACTTTTTAAATAGCCTTTTACTTCTGCCCCTTCTGAGGTCATGAAGTCTGATTTAATATCAGAGATCAGATATCAACAGATCAGAGAAAAGTTTGGAGCACTGCTATGATACTGACCTCTCCCTTCCTCCCTGTTCAAAAAGATACAGAGCTCAAACTGAACTATGCAACATGATCAGAAACCTACAGTTTCAGTGTCTGGATGAAAGTGAAATTAAATGAAGTTAATTTCTATTTAGGTAACAAGATGAAGGATGCCACTGCCCACTGTGGGACAGGAATCACAAGCCCTTGGTGCACACACTGCTTCCTCCCCAAGTTTTCTCCTTTCACTGAACTCCACTGCCCCCTCCAAATACACTAAACTGTGATTCAGCCTCAGACTCCTTCTTGACACCCAGCAAACTGTCACTGCATGCGACCCAAAACCCATGTGACATTTGCCCTAAAACCAACATCAAATAGCATGAATGGGAAAGGCAATGAATGAGAAAGGCAGAACAACAGACACTTTCACCCTAGTAAAACCCAGACCGGAAATGGGACAGTTTTAAGGGTAGGCAGAGAAGACGACAAGAGACCAAAATCTACAGAGCTTGAGTTTCAAAATGGGAACCGTGGGTGTCGCTGGGAGCTCCGCTGGTTCCCTCTGCAAGCTGTGCCTTGTCCTCCTCTGAGCTGCCGTCTTTGAGAACATTCTCGGGTGTTCCCTGTTGTGTAACTATCCTCATGCCATTCCTAGGGTTCTGGACTCTCCTCAAGTTTGCTGACTTATTTCAGTGTTTATGATATCAGATTTTTCTAGCTCATCAGGTACTCCCCGGGAGGAAATTTCATACACAGGAATGAGCAAGAGGCCTACTTATGTGATCTATTCGACACCATCTAACTCCTGGCCCTGGAAGAGCATCTCAGAGTTTATTTTCGATTTATTGAAAATTTCCTTTCCTCCTTGTTATGGTTTATGTCTAGTTGTCCCTCCAAAGCCTCATGGAGTCATTGGGCGGGGACTTCTAGAGTTTGAGACTTGATCCATGATCCCTGGGATTATGGGTTTTAGTACTGATGGGATTATGGGTGGAAGTACTTCTGGGATTATGGGTGTAGCCTAGGGTGGGAGCTAAGGCGGAGAGCCTGAATGTAATGTAAGGAGAGACAGAGAGACAGACTGGAGCTCTAGCTGGTGCTGCTGCTCTGCTGCTGTGTTTGGCTGGCTACCTCTGCCGCCATTTTGTTGCTGTTCCGCCGCCATGAACTGGATGCTCTCTGCTCTGTTCCACTCAACTTTGGGCCAGTCGAATATGGACTGAAACCTCCAGTAACTGTGAGCTAAATAAACCTTTCCTTCCTTCATTTTAAGTGTCGGGTATTTGTCTCGGCAACGATTAAAAAGTAACTAAAACACTCCTCCTTCCTTCGGAGAATTCTAGAAACACACATGGAGGACCTGTTGTATTGTAGAAACTGCGCCATGCGTCAGGGCACACAATGGCAGATTCTATTCCTGCCTTCAAAGAGCTGAAGAGAATTATGAGCCTGGACACATACCTGGGGGCAGGGAGTCTTCCAGAGGACCCCCACAATACTAGGGGGGACCAGGCGACCTGGCAAAGGGATACACTGGTTGGTGGCCTGTGGCTAGCTCAGCATGCTCTGGTGAGTTCTCAGTAGAGGGCTGCAGTGAACAGCAACTTTCATTTCTGTCTTTGCTTGGAACAGAGAGGCAAACCACACAGAAGCAGCTGATGAGTGGGATGTAGTTCAGGCAAACACAGCTTCCAAGGCAAGGTCCAAAGTCAGACAGGTGACACTGGGGACCACTCCAAATGTGTGCAGCTAATGTCTGTTAAGCAGGTCTCTTTGCCAAAGCAGGGCACTTGAGGGTCAAGACTCATCCAACCGGGACACAGCTGGTGCAGTGAGGTCCAGAAGGGACAGAAGTGGCAGGGGAGGGCAGGCATGGTTGACAACAAGGAAGAGTGGGGGTGGGAGAGACAAGCTGCCTTGCTCCCCTGAAGTCTGAGGGGCTGGGGACACAGATGATAGAACGAGGGCTACTACAAAGCACTCGGGCTAAACACCTAACTCCAGAGACAGAGACACGTGTGCCTCTTGTACAGAGTGCTTCCCGAAGGGACTAGCACCAATATCCACCCAGGCACCTTCTTCTGAGGGCTCCTGTGGTCTTTCCACCACATTTACACAGACAAGACAGGGCGTCCAATACAATCATCTATGATAAATATGAAGTATGATAAAAAAATGAGGTGAGTGTTTAAATAAATTTAAAAAATTATTATAGAAAAGGTCACATTGTCAAGACTCCTCAAAAGATTCCTCCTTGCTTCAAACACCCTTCTTCCTGGCTTTATCACATCACAGAGCCTTGGTTGACAAGGCAGCAGCAGGATTTGAGAAGGAAGGCTCCAAGTTCCATTTGTTTTCTGTCTGCACTAGACACTCATTACTGAAGCACTGGAACAGGGGTCAAAGTCTGACCTCCCAGGGATATGCCAAGCAGGACAACCAACTGGCATGAGCAGGAATGACTCATTTCAAAAGATGTTCTCCTGGGGGTAAAACACTACCAAACAGCATCATGTGGCACAGAGAAACCTTCGATGAGAGGACAAGTTTGTACCACTACCTTATTTTAAGAACAGGCTACAGCCACCCACCTTCAGCAACCACACTCCAACCCACCAGCACTATTGAGGCCTAGGCGTGACCCTCTGTGGGCAAAGGGATTATGGTCCTCAGACGTCAATTAGCTTGTTCATACTAATGTAGTGCTTTAAAATTAAGGTGTGTAGTTTTTTTTTTTTTTTTTTTTTTTTTTTTTCCTGCTCTTTTTCAGACAGGGTCTCACTATGCAGTTTGTGCTGGCTTGAACTCACTTTGTAGCCCAAGCTGTCCTCAAATTCCAGGGCTCCTTTTGCCTCAGCCTTCTGAGTGCTGGGATCACAGTCACGCACCAACACACCAGGCAAGGACTATACACTTTTAAACATCCTGCTACTGTACACTCAGTGGAATATAGTACTATAATAAATTTTCTATGCACTGGGAAAAAAAAAATTGTGTGGCAGGCATTATTCCAGTGTTTACTTTGTTACAAAGGACCCAGCCACACAGCGAGAGATGTCTCTAGAAAAGCCCTGAGAGCCGCCTGTCCTCGTGAACAACACCGAATCTCTCTGTGCCTTGATCCTCGGCTTCCCAACCTCCCAAACTATGAGAAATAAATTGCTGTTGCTTATAAACCACTCCGTCTACGGTGTCTTATTACAGTAGCCTGAGCAGTCAGGACAGGCAGGGTCTGTAACAAACTAATAATTATATAATATGCAGCATTTTGATTACATATTTATGAAAGGATCAAACAGTAAATCATATTATTCTGTAATGCATCTCACAGTGATAAGTTCATGAAAAATAAGGTAGGCTCGGAGATGTGGATGACTAAGTATACAGGTGAAAGTGTGGCCAGCTGGCTCTGGGGATGCCAAAGGAGGGCCTGTCCCCAAGAGCCACAAGATCAGAGACAGGGCTATAAGCACAGTGGCTCTAGCCATCTGATAGGCTCACTGTGAGAACACATAGAGGGGCGCTTATTCCGTTTCTCTTAGTTTAGGGCTGGCACTCCGTAATGACAGAAAATAATGTTCTTTCTGAATTGAACCAGGCTGACTGGACAAGCAGTTCTCACCTTCTTTGGAACTGGAAAGAATTTAAGGCTTTCATTTCTCCAAAATTAAACAGGTTTAACAACAGGTAAGTGGTATTTAGTCATTTCAAAAGTAGGTTCTAGGGCCAGCGAGATAGCTCAGGTGACTAAGCACCTGCTTAGGCAAGTGAAGGGACCAGAGTTTGATCCCTGGCGCCTCATACCATGTGAGCTCCACTCCTGGACAGACTGAGCCAGCCACTGAGTGTGCGTGGTAGCGCACCCCTGTAATCCCAGTGCTGGGGAGGCTGAAAACAGGACAATCACTATGAGCTTGAACTGTATAGTGAGCCCCTGCACCACATACATAAGTAAAATAAAATAAACAAAAAGTTTTAAGGGACCAGCCAGCAACCTCAAAATGGTCCTGGGGCTGCTGCTGCAGGCACCAGGTACTTGGCTTGCTGTGTCCCTGCCATCATAGTTTAATTACAGTCTTTAACAGTCAACACGTTTAATTCCAAGTCAATTCAAGCTACTGTGCCTCTAAGAAATACAGAGCATGTGTTTTAACTTCTCTGGAGCACAACAAGGCAACACAGTTTTATTTGCCTTCATCTTCTAAAACTGAATTAGAACACTGATAATAAGCAAAACATGGACAGTTGAGTATTCCTTATCTTAAATGCTTGGGACCAGGAGCATGTGAGGTTTGTTATGTTTGAAGTTTGGAGGGCCAGCCAAATAGTTCAGTGGATTAAAGCAGGGTTTGATCCCTGGGTCTACCATGCTGGTCCCAATCCTGGGGTGCACCGAAACAGCAATTGAGACTGGGTATGGTGGTGCGTGCCTATAATCCCAGCTGTTAGGAGGCTGTAAACAGGCAGATCACCACAAGTCAGATCTAGTAGTGAGACCCTGAACACTGTATAGAACCTTCCCTAAAATACAAAACAAAACAAAACAAAAAGGAATTCTTTTTTTTTGTTTGTTTTTTGTTTTTTGTTTTAAGGAAATTTGGACTATGGTGTCTATATAACAAGATATTAGGGGATAGGATGAGAGTCTAGAAGACATCTATGTAGGGTTCATGCATACCGTATACATGCAGCTCAAGGGTAACTTCGTAAAATATTTTTAGCGTGTGCATGTTTTGGCTATCACCCGTCATGTGAATCAGGCTGTGGAATCTTTCTGAGGGCATCAGTGCTCTGTTGTGGATTCTGGGCTGGTGTGGTGGTGTGTGCCTGTAATTTCAGCATTCCAGGAGACAGAGGCAGGAGGACTGTAAACCCAAGCCCAGCCTGGGCAGTTTAGTGACCTGGCAAGATCTGTGTCAAGACAATGAAAACAAAAGGGCTGATGACGAGCTCAGTGTGAAGGCCCTGGGCGCAAGCCCTAGTGCTGGCCACTTCTCCCCCAAAAACTTCAGATTCTAGAGCACTTTCGACTTTGGACTAGGGATGCTCAACCCATATGATAAAACCTATTCTTAAATACTTTCAAAGCTGAATACTTATTCAAAATGTGAGTTCCTCTATCCCAGGGCAAGGGCCACAACTCTAGGACATGAGACAGAAAATGCTGAAAAGAAATCAAACATCAGACTGTTTTAGTCTGGTAACGAAATTCTTCCAGTGAAACTCTTCCCTTAAACTGAAAACAAGTTACTACTCTGATTATCCCTTTTAGAATCCACTTTAACTCTAAGTTTGCTATCAGGTGAAAGAAAAGAAAGTGCCGTGTTTCACTCAGCCTCCACCTCATACGCCACACCACACCTTGCACACCCTGGTCCTCTGCAGGCATCCACCTCACCGGCTCCTGCTCCACCCCCAACCCTATACGAGGACTGACTCCAAGGCCCTCTCTCTGAGCTACATACAGCCCCAGCCCTTTTTTATTTTGAGACAAGGTCTCACTAAGTTCCCCATGTGGTACTCAAACGTACACTCTTTCCTGCCTCAGCCTCCCTCCCACATGCTGAGATGACTGCATGGGCCACTAGGTCTGGCTCTAGCTCTGCTTTGAGCAGAGCGCAAAGGGCAGCAGCACTCACCCACAGATGGGGGCAGGGCTGCCATCACAGGGGCTCAGAACTCCACGGGCATCTCCCCGCTCCATCCCCAGTGCCTCTTCCGCACATCAGACTCCAGGAGGTGCTGTCTGGCCATCCTTAAGCCAAGTGGTTATGACATCACAGCTCAGCTAGCCCTAAGTTAGTACCACTGACCTCCCTTGCATTCCAGGGGATGAGGGATATCAAGGGACCTGCTACTTTCTCCTTAATGTGGCACTATGCCTTCACCCAAGAAGTAGCTCCCATCCCCCGCACCAATTATCTTTATAATATGCATCGCCTCCTCCTCCTGTAGCTCTTTGCTTATCCCTGAGGAAAGGAAGGAAACAGAGATCAGAGTGGCCTCTGTGTCCATGGTGGGGACAGTGCTCGATGTCCCACCCCCTCAGGTGGGCACAGCGGAAGCTGCTGCCTCCATATGCCCTTGCTGGCTGCCATCTTGCACCTTCTTTACTGCCCTGGCAGCTACCAGCCCCGTCATTAGGGGCTGTGAGTCTTCTCAGTCCTTCCCTTTTGCATTTGGGAATTTAAGGGAATTCCTTGTTCTCCAGTTTGTTTGTTTCTGTGAATGTGTGTGACTTTAGGTTTTCCTGTCTAATACTCTTTATGTTCCCAAATGGTTTAAACCTCTAGGAAAGCTCACGGCACCAAACCCAGAACAGATAGACCCACTACATATGTGTCTCTGTCCTAGTCCTGGTTGGGCAGCTTCAGAGCGTGCTGGGGCAGAGCTCTGGCTCCTGTATCCACAAGAAGCGGGCCCTGGGCACTTCCACCTAGCTTCCAAGAGCCGCTTGAGAAGCAGTGCCAGACACCAGCCCTCTGGCGCCCAGGGGGAGCACCTGGACCATGTCCCATTCCCACCTGCACAATGCCTGGCCTTTCCCCACTCAGTTACTGCCACCTGAAGCCCATCGGGGCACAGGGAAGTGAGTAACCCTACCCAGCTCAGGATCTGGTCACATCTTTCTGGGCAGGAAGGATGCTTACTGCGCTCTTTACACAGGACTCAGCACAAGGATTGAGCCACACTGCATCTAAGAAGGAAAAGGACCAGCGGGGTACAGTGACCCACACCTGTATCCCTAGTACCATGGGAGCCTGCGACAGGGGGATGGCAGGTTGGAGCCAAGGCTGGGCAATGTAGTGGATCCCATCTCAGAACAAAAACTAAGAGATGGGCTAGGAATGCAGCTCAGTTTAAAGGCCCTGGGCTTGAACCCCAGCACTGCCAAAGCCTGGTGCCCTCTACGGCCAGCGGGGCTCACTCTAGGTTACCTACTGCCACTGCCATAAGAACTCTGTCACTTATTTTTCTGGGAAAGAGTAAGAGTGATTACCAGGGCACAGAAGTGAAAAAGAAATTTCCTCTTTCAAGGTACACTGGAAATGAGAAAATCACCTAACACAATGCAGGGTCTGTGGATCCAGATGTGAGCGCCTGCCAAAATTCTTCATCTGGCTTTCAAAGCCGACCTCTCACCTCTCCATGAGGTTTCTCTTCCTGTTAAGCCAGGCAAAATTCACCCCTGGGTCAGGTCCTGCCTCGCTAATCACCAGGGGCCAAAGCTCTGCCTTACCAGGCATACACCCTTCTTAGGGTCTACAAAGCCAGCCATCTACAGCAGCAGTCACAGGGCCCTGTTTCACAGAAATCTGTTACATAGCTTCAAATAAGTCATCTACAGAACACATACATTTTTGCAGAAAATTTAGAAAACGTAGAAAAAAGATGAATACAACATCAACCACAGTTTTGCTACCTAGGAATTACTGTTAAAGTCTTGATATATTCCTTAGATCTTTCAAAACTGGATACACACATTTTATAATCTTCTAATCATATTGCATAGCCATTTTCTGTTAAATTGTCATCAAGTAATATTGCTCATTACTAACAAATGGTATGTGTCTACAATTCATTAAATATGTGACCTTAATGGATGGATTGATGGATAGTTAGAAGATAGATAGATAGATAGATAGATAGACAGACAGATAGGTAGATAGAGAAGTAGACAGATATATAGATCAAAAACATAATTTAATGAGCTCAGTTGGGTGAAAGAAAAGGAGGAAGGGGAAGAAAGGGAACCTGCAGGGAATTCTGCTATGCTGGATGTACAAATAAAATTTTTATTTCCAATTTTTCACTGTTGTAATCATCACCTCAGTGAAAAACTTCCAATATACAGTTTTCTGCACAACTGTACTTCCAACAATAAATTCCCAGGAGTGCTAGGTTAGGCCTATGTGTGTTTTTAGGATTTTTAAGGATTATAAAACTGCTTTGCACTCCAAAAACTCCTCTAGCCACCATGCAACTAGCCTTCTTGCCCTGGTGACTTTAAACTCCTTGCCGGTCCCCTGTTTAGGTAAACAGCATCACACACTTCACATTTACTTTCACCCAGTCACTAGAGAGACTGAACATTTTATTGGAGCTTTTACAGTTCTAAGATCAGAACCCAGCAGAGGCCCACTAAAGTAGTCCTGCTGGGGTGACTGAACCCACTGGGCCTCTGCAAGCGAACTGCCACTCTCTGACTTCTTTCCTTCCTCTCCTTGCTACCTAGATAGATTTCTCTGGACATAGGAGTATGGTGCTCCAGGATTTTTAGATTTCCCAAATGTCCTTTTTTTTTGCGGGACCAGGGTTCAAACTCACGACCTTGCACTTGCCAGGCAGGCACTTGCACCACGGAGCTATCTCCCCAGCCCCTCCCAAATGTTCCTGATGAGAAGCTATTAGCAATATTTGGCCCCAGTGGGCCAGCCAGAATGCTCAGCAGATTAAAGCACCTGCTTAGGCAGATGCAGAGACTGTGGCTCAATTCCCAGCATGCCATGCCAGTCCCGCCGCTGGGACACACGGAGATGGTGACTGACACTGGGCGTGGTAGCGTAAACCTATAATCCCAGCACTTGGGAGGCTGAACACAGGAGGATCACTGTGAGTCCGATCTGTGTAGTGAGACTCTGTAGACCTTGTACTAAATACATAAAAAAATAAATACATAAACAATATTTGGTCCCACTAACTTTGCCTGGGCCCTGGCTGGAGGTCTGAGGGAAGCTTCCTCACTGGAAGGAAATTGAAGGAGGGGTCTCTCTGGAAGGGTCTACTCTTTGGCTTAAAGTTATCAGAGTAAGCTAACCCAAAAGTTGAGCTGCCTGGCCTCCTGTGCCTGTGGAAACAAACACAACTGACTTACACCAGTGAGGGAAGTGTGAAGGAATGGTGTAGCACTGGCCACACAGCTGCGGTGTGCAGCAGCGGGGGGAGGGGCATTTCTGAGATCTGACAGGCTCTTAATTAAGGCTCTAGGTGGCTGCGTGGGAACAGCTGCCCTCAGAGGATAGAGGCAGCCCCTGTCCCCAGGATCTGACTGCATGCTGGCCCAGGCAACAAGGCCTCCCACACTGGAGACAGGTTTTCCACACAAGTGGGTATCCCACTTCAGGAACAAGCACACATACTGCATACTGCAGGCTGGCTGTGAAACTCCAGCCTCTGGTTTTTAGGGTCACGCTCAGGCACAGACATCTGGCTGGGCTCTGGCTCTCTGGACCTCTGCCTCACAGTGCAGAAAAACCTTGATGCATCTCTAGCAACTAATGCCCACAGCTGGCAGCTAGGAGCGAAGCCCTTTAGGAGCTCCGGCAGCCTCAGGCCCTCTGAGCTGGCTCTCATCTCCCAGGGAGCTCCCAGATGCATTGAGGGGCCAATGACCTGGCAGGATGCAGTCACAGGGGAACGGCAGCTGGGGCTCAGGGTCTGCTTCACAACATCTTCAAAGCCACAGGTCCTAGAAGCCACTGCTATGAATCCCCCACTGTGGGAAAGCTGATCCCCCAGAGAGCGTTTATTGCAGGTCTTCTGGTCCTGGCAGTTTAATACAACACAAGCGAAGGGGGTGGGGCAGGGTCACTGCTAGCTGAGAAGCTGTGAACAGATGACACACTGGCCAGCGGCGGGCTGGGAAAGCTGCCTGGGACCTGGCAGAACCTGCCATATGTCAGGGCCCTGATTCTCCCAGCTCAGGGAATTCCAGAGCAGGCTTCCCACAGATGACATCAAAGGAGTGGAAGGGAACATCCTCGCCCGCTAGAGGATCCTGCCTCCTTGGTAGCTAGAGCTAGGTAGCTCCCTATCTGGCTATAGTGGGTTTTTTCCTTCCTCTTGGACATCCCACTGAGTGGCATCGCCAGCCCCTTCTCCTTGAGATAGGAGCTTGCTAAGTCACTAAGCTGCATAAGCAATTTGGCCACCCTCCTAATTCGGCCTCTCAGAGTGCTGGGATTATAGGTGTGCACTGCCATACCAGGCTTCTGGAGTAGGACTTCGGCTCTGCAGGCATGGTGAACACTCCTTGCAGAGCAGACTTAAAGCATTCTACTGGGTCTGCCACACTTAGAATTTTCATCTTAAATAGGTCCCAGGTGAAGCCTGAGAATGCATTTCCAACAAACTCCCAGAGGAGGAGGACAGCAAGTCGCTAAGTACTTCGAGATTCATTAGATTTGGGTATCATAGCAAACTAGTGATGCTACTTTCATGTCACCTGACACAGGTCCCTGAGTAGCTGTGTTAGGAGAGAGGGCAGCATAGGCTGGCTCCCTGGAGTAGCCAGTGGCTTTAGCAGGAAGGTGGTCTAGGATAGGATGCTACGATTTCTATTTCCCAGGACATCCCTTTCCTAGGACACTCTGAAGAGTCAAATATCGCTGCCCAAGAGCTGTCAACACAGGTGACCTCAAGCTATGATGTCTACTTTGCTAAGTGCCTCCTCTTCCTCCTCCTCCTTCTAGAATTGTCCTATCCTCTTTGTGGGACCCTGAACTGAGAATTTGTACTCTTTTTCTCCAAGACCAATCAGGATGTGCATGCTCCTGACAGATGGATCATGTTCCTTTTCCTCAGAAACAACTTCTCTCTTTCAAGAACTTCCAATACGTCCCTGCCTGGCAAGCACAAGGTCCTGAGTTTGATCCCTGGTGCCAAAGTACCAGATGGTCTAGTCACAGACCGCTGCATGTGTCCTCTCTTAGAACATTCCAGAATCACCCTTTTCTTCCTGTCTTTCCATCCTCCTTCCTTGTGCTCTTCATCTTCATGTTCTTTTCCACTTACAAGCCTGCATTACATCCTCATAATTTTGTTGCTCACTGCAGCAAAATTTGAAAACATACAGAGCAAACGGGAGGGTAACCACCGACACCGCACTGGTGGGGCTGTGCACATCCGCGGGTCTCTGTGCATCCTAGGCTCATCTTCAGTGTGTATATTGAAGACTTTACAATTCTTTTCTGTCACAAGATGATTTATCTATCTATCTATCTATCTATCTATCTATCTATCTATCTATCTATTTATTGGTCTATTTGGTCTTTTTGAGACAGGGTCTCCCTATGCAGTTCAGGCTGGCCTTGAGCTCACTTTTGTAGCCCAGGCTGGTCTCGAACTCTCATCAATCCTCCTGCCTCAGCCTCCAAAATGCTGGGATTACAGGCATGCACCACCACGCCCAGCTAAGATGATTTTTATAAACTGACTTCAAGGTTTGTTTCTGCAGCTTGTGAGGCACAGACACTGTTTTTTTTTTTTAAAGCAGCCCACCTCTTGCTCTTTCTGTTTATTTACTAATTATTTATATTTATTTTCTGCTTTTTGAGACAGAGTCTCACTTTGTAGTTTAGGCTGGCCCTGATCTAATATAACACAATATAGCTCAGGCTGGCTTCAAACTCAAGGTAATCCTCCCGCCACTGCCTCCCGCGTGCTGGGATTACCAACACCCACTACCCCATTCACCTACTGTTCTGTGTTTAAAAACCCAATTCTGCCTTAGAAAAGAAGGCACCCTCATCTATGTTCTTAGCTTCTTCCTAGGGTCTAATCTGACATGTCTGATCAGAAGTTTTCACACATGGTGTCTAGGAAGGACCTAATTATTTTGCTTGGGTCACTGATGGGCTACCCACCCCTTCTCCCCGTGGATTCCTGGACCCTGCCATCATTTATTATCTTCTTATAAATGCTAGGACTGGCTGTTGAAACATTGCCTTTCATCTGTGTCTTTGCTCATCCACCAATTGCTACTTTAATTACCGTGCACTTAGGTTTTCCTCTCATGCTTTCATGTGTCCCTCCAACACCCATCCACAGAGCCACGTTATGCACCAGGTACAGTATGTGTCTGCCTCCTCTCTCAGTGGGGAATAAACACTGAGCCAGAAACATTTACTGTGCCTTTCTCTGGGGGCTCCCTCCCCCACCCAGCCCCACCTCACTCCTCCCTCTCGAGGGGCTCCCCCTCTGCCTTCCATGAGCAGGGCCCCCTGAGCTGCTCTTTCCTGAAAGACCTGGGCAAACAACTCTCCGCCAGCTGTCATGAGGTGAGCGGACTACGTTCCTACACGAGGTCCTAACCTTGTCACTCACAATGTGACTGAATTTAGAGAAAAGGCCTTTTTTTCTTAACCTAAGCCTGTAATCACAGTGCGTTTCATTTGGGGAACCGGTGCGAACATGTGACAGCTGGGTCATTCTCTACCTCCTGCCCTCTCCTGGACCCCCAGGCCTAGCTCTAAGAAGCAATCCCTCTTGTTTTCATCCCCCCCCCCTTTATTTATTTAGGTTTCTCATCCAAAAGAAATTCATAATACGTACAGAAAGTCTTTGAAGAAGCAATTTGTTTAAAGGAGGCTGTTAGAGGGCAGAATCCCACATGCCTTCTGCTAGAAGAGGAGAAAGCGTGGCCATAGAATCCTGGAGGAAAGTCCACGGGGGGGCATGGGAAGGAGGCCAAAAGAGACCTGCCCTGCTCTCCTCTCTGACACCCAGCCTCTGGGACTGAGGGGAAATAACTCGAGCTGTTCCAGCTCCTCTCTGCAGAGCTCTCATGGCGGCCCCCGCACATGGGGACAGACAGGAAGCTGATGACAGCCATCCTCCAGCCAGCAAGGTACCCACAAAGGCCCCCGTGGTGCCTCTGACGCTGGCTATGGGGAAACCAGCCATCCAACTCAATTAACCTAGGTCCTGTGTTCCCCAGAGACCCTAGAGCATTTCTGAGGATGGTCCCCAGGCATCCATCAAATGCGTCCCAAGAACCACCTGCCCTAGGAACCTGACAGCACAGACGGAAGACACCTGTCCCACTGCTGGGAAGATAGCACCAGATGTGACCTCACCCAGGAGGACCCTTACCAGACAGTGGGGAACAACAGTACATACAAGGCCACCAGAGCCCAGGGAGGCCATCAAGCAGCTTCCCTGGGCAGAAGGCAAGGCCGCACTACAGCCATGTGCCATTGAAGCTGCTCCATCCACATAGCACACAGAGCATGGGCCTCGTGGCATAGCAGGTGTCCTCTAAGGTCCCATGCGGACCACTACAGCTGCCTACTCAGATGAGGCCACCAGAGGGAGGCTGGGAAGGAGAGGAATCTGACTGGGTTGTCATAAATTGTGTGCTGAGAAGGCGATGCCACAGGGCTGATGGATAGTCTACAACAGTGCTGACCCAGGACTGCTCAGGAAGGGCAGGTGGAATGCAGTACACAAGGCAAAGAAACCTGACTCGCTCCCTCAGCTCCAGCCCTGCCCAGCACAGGGATGCTCAGTCTAAAGGAGCAGGTCACCAAGAGGGAGGACCAGGTCACTAAGAAGTCGCTCTCCATGACCTCAGGTCCATCATCCTCCCTTCTACTCCTGGCCACGCTCCAGGCCTGAGCTGGAGCCTTGGAACTGACCCCTCCCTCCACTGGGACATGGAGACACAGCTGCCCATCAGCGGGAGGACACAAGATGGCATGCCTGCCCACAGAGCCTGTTGCCAGATGGCCTGGAGCCTCTGGGAAAAGAGCCTTTTGAGAAGCAGAGGAAGGTAGGTGGGCATTGGGTGGGGGCAGCACTTGGTCACAGGAGCAAGACAGCCAAGAGGAAGACAGGGACAGCGCGGGGAGGAAGGTCGCCTTCCACTTCAGGCTGCATCAGGCTGCATGTAGAGCCCAGGCCACTACCAGACTAAGTTTCACCTGCTAGGACAGGCTGATGGCAACAGGCTGGCCATGCACACCTGACTCTTAAAGCCTTGCTTTCCATATCCATGCTATGGGACTCCCGGCTCCTAGAATTCATGATGAATTCATGATGGGAAGATGTGTAGCCAGGGCTCCTCATGAGCCTCTTAGGGTGGCCATAGGCCACCCCAGCTCCCACAGGAGACAGTGCAGGGCCAGGAGGCTCATTAACAATCAGTTAGGGGCCACGCACAAACTATGAGCTGTCTACTGCTGTCTGCCCTGCCACACCTCTGGCTCTTGATGCTCAATAATGAATATTAGCAGCCCTCAGGAAACCCTGGACCAAGAAGGTGTCTGGACCACACTACCTGGACAGCAGCTGACATCAGAAAGGGAGAATGTGCCATGCCCTTGTGTGTCCTTAGGGGGCGCTCCCTCAGGAAGGGTGCCTGAGGCCAAGCTTCTGTGCTGCTGCCTGGTCCTTCCCCAAGCAGCCCCTTGAGGCAAACTAGGGTGCCTGCCAATTTTGTTTTGTTTGTTTGTTTTTTGTTTTTCTGGGATTGGATGTCCTAGCAGACCTGTGAGTGGGGATGATGGTACATACTAGATCCAGTCAGATCTCTCTGATTCAGTGAGCCAGAGCAAGCGCTCACCATCTGCCTGCTACAGGCCAACACGGTTGAGAGATTTTTCTTCCATTTCAACTGTTTTGTTGTGCTGGGAACTCAAGAGCCTTTGAGTTGAGCTCTATCCCAAAGCTTTTCTATCTTTTGACACAGAGTCTTGCTAAGTCACAAAGTGGCCTAGGCTGCACTTGAACTTGCAGTCAGTCTTGTCTCAGTCTCCCAGAGTGCTGGGATGAAGGTGTGTGCCACCACACTGTTTGTTGTCGGTTGTAATTCATGGTGCAGACACTGTTACCACACCCAGTCTACGCAAGAGAGTAAAGGGGCTCATCACAGTTGCCCAGCTGGCCCAAGTCCAGACACCTGAGAGCTGAGCCCAGTCCAGCCCCCAGTCTGCCCTTCTCCTCTCTACTGGGAGACCCCAAATGTCCTATGTAGCAGCGTACCTGAGGTGGGGTTGTGAAAACATCCCAGAAAGCCAGGCACAGTGACCTGTGCCTCTAAGCCCCCACACTCAGGAAGATGAGGCAGGACTATGTAGCCTGGGCTACATAGCACATTCAAGGCCATCTGTTTCAAACAAAATAAAACAAAACTCCAGGCTCTCCCTTCCATAGGCCATGGGTGGGGACTGCAAATGTGTTCCCTTCTAGGTGATGGTCCTCTACCAGCCCAGGGACCATACTAGGGCAACCTCTGCTCCAGGGACTACTGTATCTCAGAAGGAAAATCTGACAGGGCTCTTGCACAGGACTCACGGGCTGGCCCAGAAAGGGCACAGCACAGTGCGATGACCTACAGAGCACACTCCTTCCCGGGGAGTCAGCTGTTTGGGCCTCAGCAGCAGAGCGGCGGGTCATCAGGTGGCTGCTGCTGACCTCTCCAGCCAGGGAAGGTGTAGGCGGGGGTCAGTCAGCAACCTATCCTGATGTCAGCACTGATGTGACTTCAGCAGACACACACACACACACACACACACACACACACACACACACACACACGAGAGCACATACCCATGCACATGTACTCACACATACCGGGCCGACACCAGGAAGCCTCAATTGTTTCAAGGCTGCCAAGAAGAGGAGCTGAAGCCTTTTTGCTGTTTTCCAGTGCCAGGGATGGAATTCAGGGCAAGTGTTCCTCACTGAGCTGCGCCCCAGCCCCATCTGCACGCTAATTCTGCATTCCTAAATATTAACATCCAATGTTTGCAAGCTTCGCTTACCCTTTGGAAAGCCCAACTAGGAACAGGGTGCTGGAGGGAGAACTTGGGCCCCAAGATATTTTTAGCATGAAGTCTCCTGGCTGGGGAACTCATCAGCATAAATGGCCCTACTAGCCACAGGAGGGCTGTGGCTTTGCTGTCCTGGCCTGGGGTCCCCAACGAACTCCAGTAACCTGGCCCCACTGGCCCTGGGCCAGATAGACAGCTCACTCCAGCCAGTAGGGTTTATACTTCAAAAGGAGGAACACGCTGATCAGATAAAAATAACTGCTGAGCGCAGAGGAGAAGCCTTTCTGGGAGAGCAGCAGGCTTCTGCTGAGTGCTGGGACCCGGTGGCGGCCACCAGCCTTGTGTGGACAGCAGCCATGAGCTCCCAGCCTGCACATTACAACCTGCAGCTTCTCAATGGGAAGCCCACACAGATGGGGACTGGAACACTCCCAGAGTGGTCACCTCTCCCCCAAGACGATTAGATCAGCACTTCAGAAACTGTTTAAATGGCTACTAATGCACATACTCCTGTAAAACTTCACCCGATCACCACAGAGTCACAGGCAAAATACTCCTACCTCAGGTTTAGAACAAACAACACAGCGCTGGGTAGGGAGATTTATGCCTGTAATGCCAAGTAATGCCAAGGTAGGGGGATACCTTGTGCATTCAAGGCCAGCCTGGGTCACATAGGGAATTCAACACCATCCTGAACCACACAGTGGGCTCCTGTCTCAAAAAACCCAAAAATACATAAATAACACAAACTGGTGGCAGCAGGCAGGAAGACACCCTGGAATTGATACTAGTGGGTGAGCAACTTCCAGAACCGGGCCCCTTCCACCCATCCCCAATGACCAAGCCCCAGAGCCGCCCCTTTTGCAGATGAGGAGCCGCTCCAGGGCCCCAGGCTCCTGAGCCCCTCCTGGAACACTTTTCAAGCAAGTGGTCCAATCAGTCTTTCGAAAATCTGACATGCAGCTGGGTGTGAGGGTACATGCTATGATTTCCAGCACTCTAAGAAACTGAGGCAGGAGGATCCTAAGTTCAACAAGAGCTCGGGCAACTTAGCAAGCCAAAAAAAAAAAAAAAATGCTGGAGGCTGGGGATATAGCTCAGTGAGTGAAAAGGTCCTCATCCTGATTCCGGTGCTGAGACAAGGGAGAGCATGGGAAGACGAAGATCGTGGACATCTGGGCTCAGAAGTTCTCTTCCCAACTCCTCTCCTGCCTAGGACAGTAGGAAGGGCCCCTCCCTCTGCCTCTTCCTCTGGAACACCCCACTCCTGCTGCCCACCTTGGGCAGATGAGGCCTTTCTCTCACGTCCCGGGCCAGCTCATGTTCCCACATGAGAATGTGAAAGTGCTGGCCTGGACTGCTTTCTGCTGCACTCTGGGACCTGTAGTACAGCTGTCCTACTTGAGTCTGTAAGGGACCCTCAATAAAGGAATGGTGCCTGTCTGCCAAGAGCTCCAGGGGAGAAACACACTGAGGGATGAGATTCCTATGACAATGTAAACAATTATTATTATTATCTGCACTTAATTGTGGTTTAAAGATTTTTTTTTTTAAGGGCAAATGAATGTGGAATGGACCCTGCATCAAATGAGGCACAGTCCTATATCCCAGCTGCATCAATACCATCTTCCTTCCTCACTCTGCGAGGTGCCCAGGGATGTGGCTTTAGGTCTGCTTGGGGCAACACTGCAGCCACCAGCCACAGGTGGCCCTGAGCACTCGAAATGTTGCAGGTGAACATGAGATATGCTATCAGCTACAGTAAAACACAGTGGACCCTTGCTTTACGAATGCAGTTTATTCCCAAGGGCTGGTTATAACTCAGGCTGTCAGTTGAAGGCTCAGGCTGCTCTACACAGCCTTCGAAGTCTCTCTCCTGCACAGAGGCAGATCTCAGTGTCCTCAGGAGAAGTCGGGCCAGGATCTCTCAATTAACCCTTCACAGGAAAGGATGCTGTAATGTTCCTCCCAGAACTCTGTAAGTGTTAAAATCTGTATCTAGGACCATCTGAAGCACCAGTGGCTAGCATCCGGGTCACGACTCATGACTGGCCATAAGTTCAAACTAAAATTCTGGTCATAGCCCAAGTTGTTTGTATGTCATGTGAGTCGTGATTCACGGTCCGCTGCACACAGGGTTCTAAAAAACCTCCATAACAATAGTACAACACCTTTCCTTATTCTTACATTAAACGTGTATAAATGTTCATAATTTTGGATGCACTGGGAGAAATAAAAAATATCAAAATGAGTGCCATCTTTTTTTTTAAGTGCTTCTAGAACATTTTCTAATTGCACACAGGGCTCCCTCAGTGCTTGCCTGGACAGCACGGGAGTAGAGCAGCCAGCCAGCACCGTTCTCTGCACGGTGCCCATGGAGGTTCACTCACTGCTCAGGATACTTAGGATAAAGTGCTAGTTCTTGGCCAGGGTTTCTGACTGGGGACCAAGACTTGTGTCCCTCAGGCTTCTGGCTGGGGCATCTGGCTGGTGGGGACAGGAGCCTCCGTGTCACTGCGCCTGACTGCGCTGCACACAGAGAGGAAGGCGGAGCAACGTCAATCCTGTCGTGTTGGCAGCAAGAACCCATGGTACTGGGCAGATTCCTGCCCTTATTTAGGTCAGTGGCCCCATTACCCCAGGGTCTGGGAGAACGTTTCCAAGGGATTTTGTTGGCGCCACTCTTTGCTGCCCTTGCCCCCTCTTTGTAGAAAGAATTGCCTTGTTAAAACCTTAAAAATAGCCATAGCCTGGTTCAGTTGCCGGCCCACTCTGCCTCCCTGGATAAGCGGGCTGCCCACACTGGAATGGCTTATCACTTTTCAAAGTTAAACGCATACGCCAAAAGCTAATGCCGATTCATTTCAGGGAAGAGAACTGCACATCGCACTTGAACCTGCTGCTCAGTTTTCTAGACTACTCTAAGGAACACGCTTTCCCCACCCAGTGCTGGGACCCAAACCAGAGGCAAGTCAGACCCTGAAGAGCTCAGAGGAAGCCAAAACACTGCATGGGCTGCACCATGCAAGATGACCCGGCCAGACGTCCTCCCTGGAAAACAATCAAGCAACGGCACTTGCCCCCTGTCTCAGTCTAAAGGGAGGTGAGCATCTGGACAGCCTGTTCTACTGTGCCTCTTTTACATAACTTTATTTACACAAGTAACATACAGCTACATCCTGTGAAGAGAATCCCAAGGATGAGGAGGGAACGAGAGGCAAGGAGCCCATGCCACTGTCACCCGCAGGCCTCATTATGGATGAACGGTGACATGCATTTGTTTTGTCACCTCTGCCCACCTCACCTGTCTCAGGGCCATGTCCCACACTGACCTTTCCCCTAAAATTCAGGAGGCTACAGGTGCAGCCTGCAGGTGGCCAGCTGGACATGCGGGCCTGGGCAAAAGTTGGAAATGGTGGAGTAATTGCCCTGGCTTTATGCATAATCAGCCTTGGATCTGGGCTCCCCTCAAGCCCAGGAGGGCCCTGCACCAGGCCATGCAGGGGAGAAGCCAAGACTGCTTCATCCTGGGGCCCCACGGCCGAGCCCAGTTCTGATGTTTATGAGGTCACTAACAGGTGTGTGGTATGCCTTTCCAAGGTAAGAACACTTCTGCCACACAGCACTTCCCTACAACTCCAATAATTCCAAGCATGACCCTCGAGGTCACTGGGGACAGGAAGGAGGTGCACTCAGAACAGGTTACCTCAGGGCCTGTAGCCCAGGTGAGCCTCATCTGCAAGGCTCAGGATGCCCAATCGCTCCCAGAACCTGTGAGCAGCAGACAGACCCATGGCTCACAGGGGTGCCTTAAGCCACAGTCAGTGCTTCCCTGTGGTGGGCAAGTGGCCCATATGCAACAGGATGGGCTTTCTACACAGGGGCCTGAGGGTGGTCAGACGGCACCCCCATCCAGATCTGTTTCAGCCCCTGCAGAGTCCAGGTCTGCTTTCTAACACTGCATCCCTCCTCTGCTCAGCCAGCAAATGCGGCCAGGGCTATGAGAAGACACAGGATTGCTGCTCACGAGGAATCTGCAGTTTAACAGAGCGTCGTCAGATTAATGGACTGACTTAGCCAACAACACAAGGGGCAGAAGCCAGGGCTGTGATCTAGGAGATAAGCCGGGGACTCAAGACTGCCCTCCCCAGGACGCTCGGCCACAGGCTCCCAGCAGGCACCGATGTCACCCTCTCATCCCTGAGGCCTCCCTGCCAGGCCACCTCCAGGCCAAGCAGAGGGGAAGCAAAGAAGAGGGAAGGCGACCCACTCTACAGCACTGTGGGGGACATGGGTCAAAGCATTCATTATGGTCATAATTTTAGAGTGAAAAAATATGAATTTATAGTAAAATAACAGTATCCATAAAGATAGAGTCATCATATGGCTTAGGGGATGGCTCAGGGGTAGAGCACTTGCCTAGCATACTTGAGACCCTGGCTTGATCCCTAGCATTGACCAACAATATGTTTATGATAATATTATTTAAAAGTTTTGTTTTTCTTTTTAAGGAAAGGCTTCAATGTCAAAGAGAAAATATTAACTGGGAATGACCACAGAACTTATCTCAGAGTGCCATGGGAATGATAAAGTGTGCTAATATGAAAGCTCAGAAAAGTACCCAGCATGCAGTGCGTTTTAAAATAAAGGGATCACTGTTTTGATCATCACTGTCACTGTCACTGATGCTGCTGACCGTAGTAGGTTAATCATAGTGTCTATGTGATGGCTTCTATCTGGATTCCCCTACCCACAAAGCCTCAGGCCCTCCTAGAGGGAGTTTTCAGAGGTGGTCAGATCCAGGGTGTGTGGACATGGGTCACAGGAGAGCGATAGCTGGATCAGTCCGATGGATTAGTGCAGCCCTGGGTGTGGCTGCATGGGAGTGGCCACAAGCAGTAAGCCAGTGCTCTCCATAAAGAGGGAAAGGGAGGCTCGCTGCTCCCTGCTGGCCATGCCATGGACGGTTTGTCCTCTGCCATGGCGCTCTATTAGAGCCAGCAAACCACAGACTGAAACCTCTTCAAACTGTGACTGCAAGTAAACTTCTTGTGCTTCAACTTCTGGGTGTCGGGTATTTTGTCCTAGCAATGAGACAGTCCCTAAGATAGTGTTCATCTAACGAAAATATTTTAAGTGTCACTGAAGAGGACACTCAGTGACCCAGGGAAGGACTGAAGTGTTGCATGAAGATGGACACCACCATCATCTTGACTGTGCACAAAGAGACATTTACTCTTAAGCACAGGAAATACACTAGAAACACATTTGCCGAGGCACTAAGATCAGTTCTTCAGAGCACGGGGAGCCTATCTTTATTAGGTCTGCTTTTCTGAATCTCCTAAATTTTCACTATAAAATATATTCATTTTTGGAAACTTCTTCTAGTTAAAAAGCACAAAGGTGACAACCTTGGGCCCGGGCTAATTTATGTGATACCCACTGCCAGTGTCCTTTGGCTCCTGCAGACCAGGCTCTGGCGTTTCCAGAACCAAATCCTGTGCCCCACAGACAAGCTCCCTCGAGGCACACAGTGTTCCAAAGGCCACACAGTGTTTCTGTAGTGGCTACCGACCTCTGACTCCCTCAGCTCAGCTGTGTCGAGAAGAGCGCTGAGTTGGGGTCCAGAATCATGAGGTTGGCCACTGGTGATTCCTTGACTTCCTCTGCCCACCTAATTAGAAAAGGAGAACGTTCTGGGAGGTTGAGGCAAGAGGGTCACAAGGCTGAGTCCAGCGTGGACAATGTAGCAAGACTATCTCAAAATAAGAACTACAAAAGGGCTGGGGGTTGTAGCTCGGTGTGAAGACCCTGGCTGAACCCCAGCACTGGAAGGGAAAGAGAGATGGAGGAAGGAAAAGAGAGAAGGGAGAAAAAGGGAAAGCAAAGCAAAACAAGTAAGAGAAGGAAAGGGAAAGACAGAATCTGAGCGCAGCACAGGAGAGGAGACCATGTGGGGTGGGCGCAACCTGTAGGCTTTACCTGAGCTGCTTCCTCCCATTCACCCCAAGCCTGCCTGGACCCCCTCATGGTGGTCACACTGCAAAGCCACTGAAGAGAGCCTGGACCTCCCTGTGCCACTAGGTGCAGGTCCATGATGAGCACCTTCGCTATGTGGTTCAATTCTGGTTGCGTGCATTTTGGTAAAACAAAGCAAAAGCACAACACTCCAGCAGTGCAACGCATCTTAGGGCAGCACCTGGGAAGAGACAGGAGGCTGACAGATCTGGCCCAGTACAGGTAACCTGGATGTCGGTCACCTTCCAAGGCACTGCCGCCCTCCCAGCCAGGTCTTGCAACGGAACACCTCAGTGACTAATCCCTCTGTGCCCAGCCAGCAAGTGCCTGGGAGACAGGTGCTGAGACTGCAAGCCCTGGGCCAGGGACTCAGGTGCCTGCTCAGGAGTCACTGCAGGGCCAGCAGGAGGGGAAGCAGCTCAGGAGGAGAGGGACCTGGCTGAGGGTGGGTTTGCCGGCAAGGACCTGCCACAGGAAGCTATCTGTAAGAGACCTCAGCAACTCTAGGCAGCAACGGCCTCAACAGCCACAGAAAGAACCTGGCCCAGGGAATGTGACTGTGGCAGTGGCAATAAGAAATTCAAAACGGTCAGAGCCCTCAGTTCACACCCCACCCCCAGCCCAATAGGAATGCTCTGAAGGACAAACAGTGCTTCAGTGGGGCCAGTTTCCAGAAACCTAGCAGGAAAGGGTAATGACTCCCTTGAAAGAGGTTTTCTTTGCTGCTCTGAGCAGAACTGGGCAAGCTTAAAGTGTGCTTTGGGAGGACCCACAGACCTCAGGAAAGAGCAGGGTGGATTCAGGACTTACAAGGTAATAAATAAAGCTGCTGCTCCTAACTGCCTGGCAGAGCCAGTAGGGCAAAGCTGGGCTGCTGCTTGGTACGAGGCTGAGGGACAGGGAAGCCGGAAGGAGTCATTCAGCAAACCTGCTTCTGATCCCCACTGCCACAGCTCTGCTGGCCCCAGCTCCCAGCCCAGGGAAGGCTCTCCACCCCGGCTCTTCCAGGGGCAGCTTTGAGGCCCAGCTGCCTGGGCTTCCATGTGGGGGAAAGCAAGGGTTTCACCCACACTTCTGGGAAGAAGGAAGCAGCTGAGACTCCCAGAGGGCAAAAACCACCTCCTCCCTGCCTTGAGGCCCCGGGGAGAGGGTCCTAAGCTGCTCACAAGTCCTGACCACGAGGCCCAGCAGGAGGCCGAGCCTGCCAGACACGGGCTCCTGCCATCTCTCTTCCTCCTCCCCTCCTCCCCCTCTACGTCCCCCCCCCCCCGTCCCCCTCATCTTCTGGACCACCACAGTGAGGCAAGCAGTTGGCAGGTGGAACAGGGGTTGGCAATGAGTTCTTATTAATACTGACAATGTAAGATTCCCCCTTCCCGGAGGAGGCTCCCCACACTGGATGCCCACACGCTCACCTTGGGAAGTGGCCCGAGGCTTCTCCACTCACCGCTGGCCACCATGCAGCTTCTGAAGTCCCTGAAGATTTCACAGAGCTCCTGGATCCTCAGGACAGGGACATCTGTGTTTCAGGCCCAGATTCTGCACCAGGCATCATGGTCCGGGGTGGACTGGCAGGTGAACAGCTGGGAGCCTCTCCGCAATGCCCTGGGTGCACCGCGTCTTGGAGAAGTGATGGCAAGGGCCATCCCTGGGCCTCCCCCTGGGCCTCCCCCTGGGTCTCCCCTGTGTGTGGAGCCAGCCCTGCACCCCAAGAAGGGACCCCAGCCCTGCTTCTCCACTCTGTGCACAGTGCAGTGAGACAGGGCTCACAGGCCAAAGTGAAATCATGACAGAGGGTCCCCATCATGTCCCCAAAGACAGAGCAGCCTAGGACATCCCCTTTTACGGCTTCACCTCTGCTCTTTGGCAGTTTCCAGACTGCAAATTTTTAGTGCTGTGCACTGTGTTGAAACTCAGAGAGTACTCTGCTCACTTTACACCTTGCTACTCTGTTTTTATTTTAACTAACAAACACAAATTATGTATTATACATCCACACACACACATGCACATGTGTGCTCACGCGCACACACCCACTTGTGGTAGACAGCAGGATGTTTTCAAATCTGTTTCCATTGTGGAATGGAATGGCTGAATCAAATGCATTAATATGCATACCTCACAATGGTACTATTATGTGTGTGTGTGTGTGTGTGCGCGCGCGCGCGCGCGCGCGCGTATGTTAAGATCATTTAAGAATTGTCTGTAGCAATTTTCAATCCTAGAACTCTGGGAAAATAAGGCAGAAGGATCAGAAGCTCAAGTCCAGACTGGGCAGCTTAGTGACTTAGTGAAACCCTGTCTCAAAATGAAGTGTGTGTCTGTATGTCTGTGTGTGTGTGTGTGTGTGTGTGTGTGTGTGTAGGGAGGCTGTTGGTGATATAGTGCAATGTGAAGGGCCTGGTTCAATACTGAGTTTAAAAGAAAATGAATGTCTTGTGGCTTTCTATGGCCACCACAGGTCATACAATATTTCTCTTGAACCCATCCCTTTTGACTAACTGAAACTTGTTTCCTTTCGCCAGTGCCCTGCCCAGATCCGGCAGTATGGCTGCAGCCCGGGCTTCTGTGCCTTCAAGCCTGTGTGTCAGCGAGCTCCTGCAGTACCTGTCTTGCATGCCTCATCTCCATCGGTAAATGAAATTGGAAAACTGCTGGAAACTTGGGCTACAAAATATTGGGCCTCCGCTCCTGCTGACTTCCTCAGACTCCCTTATACACTGTTAGGAGGGGATGCATTTTTCAGACCTCACCCCATGAAGCCAGCACCACGCCACCCACTACTGAGTCACCCATCTGTCCCCTAAGTGGGCAGGCCTTGGCCCCCTCCTTAGTTCAGCATGTGTTGCGTCCCAGTGTCACTTTATGAGGTCCTCTACCCTCTCCAGGTCCCTGGGAATGTCACTGCACTGGAGCTCCAAGGGAAGCTCCCTCAGGCCACCCTGTCAACATGAACAGAAGTCTGGGGCCTCCTTTCTTCCTACAACACCCATCTGGGTGGCCCCACCGGGTCACGAGTGTCCCCATCTTCTGCCCCAGCACCCCCTCTCCTCCAGGCACTCCGCATACCTTCCCTCTCCAGCACTGTGTCCCCTCGGCCGCTCAGGCTCACTTCAGGTTGGCACGTCCAACCTAAGCTTCCACCTCAGTTCCTCTGGGGCCCTTCCCACTCCCCACTCACCCAATCCAAGTTAGCATCCCTGATGCCCAAGTACGGGACCCTGTGCCTCTATGAAGACACCCCCTACTGCCTCACCATGGCTCAGACTGGGCAGAGTTGGGCTGAGCTGCCAGGAGAGACCAGGAACACCCAGGCTTGGCTGCCCCTCCCTCTGTCACCATCCCATGACCTGAGCTCCACCCAGGGCAACAACCAGGAAAAGGGATCTGTGCCACAGCCTGCCTCCCAGCCCACAGGCATCCAGACATCCGGGTACCATGGGATGCAATGGGGAAGTGCAATCTTGCCGGGCTTCCCCCACAGCACAGGGGAGTAGGAAGATCCCCTCTCCAGTGCCTTGTGTTGCTGCATCCATAGGCCTTTCACTTCGTGTGTGAAAACACTTCAGTTCTAATCATGGCCTAAGGACTACCATTTCCACCAATGTTTAGATTTTAAAAGCTGGACCAAGAAGAAGATATATTATATGCCTCTGGAACATTATTCAGCCCTGAAGAATGACAAAGTCAGGCCATGTACAGGTAGAGAGCTAGAATTGGAGACCATCATGTTAAATGACATAAGCCAGACCCAATTAAATATGGCATGTTTTCTCTTACTCAAGAAGCTAAACAAATGAAAAAAAAAAAAAAAGTAAAGGAGAGAAGACAGGAAAACAGAAGGTAGGTTTTTAAAGGTGAAGAAAGGGATTAGGGAAATGGGAAAAAAAGGGAGACGAGAGTAACAGGGTTGAAAATAAGCAAACTAGGGCTGGTGAGATAGATAGCTTAGCCGACTAAGTACCTGCTTAGGCAAGCACAGGAACCACGGTTCGATTCCCAGCACCACATGACATGCCAGCCCCGCCCCCAGGGTAGGCTAAGCCAGCCATAGAGTCCATGTGTGGTGGTGCACACCTGTTGTCCCAGTGCTGGGGAGGCTAAAAGCAGGAGGATCACTATGAGTCCAAGCTGTTTAGTGAGACCCTGTAACAACCAAATACATTTACTCAATTTATTCTCTCTCTCTCCCTCTCTCTCTCTCCCTCCCCCCCCTGTATTTACTACAGGGTCTATAGGGTCTCAATGTATGTAGTACAGGGTCTCACTGCACAGATCGGACTTGTAGTGATCCTTCCTGTTTTGCAGCCTCCCAAGCTGCATTACAGGTGTGCGTCACCATGCTCAGTCTCATTTGCCACCTCAGCATGCCCCAAGGGTGGAACCGGCAATGGCACCTCAGGGATCAAACCCCAGGCCCCTGTGTCTGCCTAAGCAGGAGCTTTAATTTGCTCAGCTATCTGGCCAGCCCACAACCAAATACATTGTTTAAAAAAGAAAATAAGCAAATTATGTTACTTGCGTGTACCCCTGTTCCCAATGAACCCCATCATTTTGTATTGCTAATATGGCCTTGTTGCAAAGACTCTTTTCTTTTGGTTTCTTTTTTTCAGTGTTAGGGATTAAACCCAATGCCGTGAATCTGCTGGGCAGTTACTTTGCCACTGGGCCCAGTTATTTCTTATATTTTAATCTGACTTTTAAGGAACTCGTATAACTGACCATGATTTTCATAACTCAGGACTGCCAGCCCAGGATGGCAGCTTTGTAGTATCGAGACCTTTAGTAGGTATGGTTCTCTTTTAAAAACTGGTTATAGTAACAGCACATGCTGAGGGGACCATGGGTGATAATCCTAGACAGACAGACAGACAGACAGACAGACAGACACACACACACACACACACACACACACACACACACACACTGCGATGCTTAACCCAGAGCTATGAGTACCTCACTCCCACACATTTTGGGACTGTACATCCAGCACCTGTGGGCACCTGTCCTTGCCCTCTGTGGACTGCCAGTGTGTTCCTGTGACCCTTCCCTACCTGACCCCTCACCCCAGCCTCTGGCCACCACTGTTGTACTCTCTCCTTCCACGAGGCACAGGCGGCCTCCTCAGGGCCAGCCTGGCCTGCTTTGTGTTAATTCTGCATGCTGTATGCTTGCAGTCCTTCTCAGGGTCTACATGATATTTTAAAAGCTCATTTGTGAAGCAAAGAAGGAAGACCTGTGTGGCCACAGAGATGGACAGCGTGGACATTGGTCACCAGAGTCGCTCGTTTGTCCTCTCTCTGGGTGGCTTAGCACTGCCTCTGGCAGAGTCATCCCCTCATTCATGTGATGCCAGGAGCTTGCTGCATCTGTTCTTTAGCTTTCTTCCCTTTTAAAAATAA